>JANHGB010058374.1:0-35596 GCA_026283785.1 Coracopsis vasa | reverse complement strand
GTACTCCTTCCCCATTATTACCTGGATCAGTGTTGAGCTACTAAATGGAACCGTGGCTAAGTGCTGGAAGGGTTATCAATTATTGCCATGATCACTTGACTTAGTTATGGGATCTTAAACCTGTTTGGCTCATGTAACTTAGATGACAATGATTGCCTTGATGTCTGGGATTAGCAGTGCTGGTCCTTTGGTGAAAGAGTTATTTATGAGAGGTAAAGGAATGTAGGCAGTTGCTGAGGCAGCTAGCAGGAAGATCTGAGAGTCCACAGTGTTTTCCTTCTTTTGTAAACTTATTTTTTAATCTTCAAAAATTTATTACATAAAGGTTACAGAAAAGAGCATTCAAGATGTTGTACTGACTTGGCTGTATCTATATAAAGTTTAGTATAGTTCTTAATATCTCCTTGCTTTCCTTTTGTAAATTCCTTCATGGGGAGAAAGGAAAAATGGTATAACTGCTGTAGGAATGTGATTTGCACTGAACAGGATTGCTCAGTGGCTGCTACTTTTTGTGCTGAGGATGCAAAGTTGTGAGGTTGTGCTAGGAGGGAAAATTTTCCAGAAACATTTATAAAACAAGATTCTTCACAGACTCCAGGATGTCTGCTGAGCTGACTGCATGAGATCCTGGCAAGGTTTATAGCCTCTTTGAGTCTCAAATATTGTCCCAGATGGTATGGAGTTGAGGGAGGTGGTTCTTTCTGCAGGACCCCACTCGCAGGCTACAGCACGCTACATGCAAGTCTGTACAGGCACAGAATGTGTGCCTTTGCAGGTGCAGTCTGCTAAAACTCATCACCTGCCTTGATGGCCCCTGCCATGGCTAGGAAGTGGGGTCAGTACTCCTTAAGGCAGCATTCCTCCTGCCTTGCTGACTGTGAGCACCAATACAGAAAGGGATGTTCACTCAGCCCAAGTGAGCAAAAATTACTCTTTTGGTCCCAAGGCAGTGACAAACTGTGAGGGTGGAGCAAGCTTTGTAAATATTTTTTTCCACACGAAATTGGGAGAGGTGTTTTCCTGATCATGTCTTCAGCCCTTTTGCTGTGCACAAGTTATTAGCCTTATGCAAAGCAGTGGTACTCCTTTTTGCTGACATGTAGTGGAGAGGCATGTACACAACCGAATTCTTTTATGATTTCTGCCATTGCTCCCTTTAAACATTGAGGGAAAAGGAAATTCTAAAAGTTGTTTAAGTTAATCTATTCATAAAGATGTTCAGTTCCCAGGTGTAAAACTGAGTCTGTAAGATTTGCCCCCTAATCTTTATTATAACTTAGTTATATTTTTAATGCCCATTAATGAATTTGCCTGACAGTTAAGGTGAGAAAGCTTGCTTATGAAAGTTGCCTAACTAATATTAATCAGAACAGTTTTGTGTTGGTGCAGCTGTCTTTTCTGTAAGATAGATATTGAAAGTTATCTTGGTGTCATTTCTGTGTGCACTGTTCTGGTTCCACCACCCCCTAGCCCCATCTCATGGCTTTTTTAATTCCTTCTCTAACCCAGCTGACATTGCTTTGCTTTATGGGTGACTGTCACATACCCTCTTCAAAGAACACAGTGCTAATAGACGCCAATGATATGAAATCAGTCTTGGATATGCAAACCTCTGCTGCATTCAGTGGCTGCTCCAGCCCTGTCAGTGTTCAAGGTCAGGTTGGACAGGGCTTGGAGCAATCTGCTGTAGTGGAAGGTATCCCTGCATGGGACAGGGGGTTGTCCCAGGGGGTTAACTGGATGAGCTTTAAGGTCTTTTCCAATCCAAACCAGTCTGGGATTCTATGACTTTGCTTTAGTTTATTCTGATATGCCCTTGTTCTCCATTTTACACTACTCGTGCTTCTCCAAGGAGTTGTTCTTTTGTCACATTATTGTGAGACTGAGCCTCCCGAAGAAGGCTGCTCAATCTAACACAGGTGTGGAGTTATTCCTTTAATGTCCACAGTTTGGGCTTTTATGTGATGATTTTTATTCAGCATAGATGTAGCTAAGGAACAAATCATACTTTGAAAACACCAGGGTGTTCCAGGACAGGTGAGATGCAGAAACTGTTGTCCTCTCAAATCTTGGTGATCTTTGTGCAGACTCTCTGGTAAGGAAGGGATTTCAAACAAAGCTCATCACAGAGGGGAGACACCTTTGCAGTTTATTGTAGATAAACAGGGCTCACCAATCTGCTGAACTTTTGGAGCTGGAAACCAGGGTAGCCTCAGCATTGTGCAGATAATGCTTTCTTGTATTGTCAAACTGTTCAAAGTAGTATTTTTGGGTTTGCTTGTTTATAAGGTTGAACTCTATGATTCATTTCACAGACTCTTAATTGCTGTTATTTCAACCCTCTGTGTTACTTGAGGGAGATTTCTCCAGGAAATAGCCAGCTAGCCAGCATTCTCAACTCAGCCTCATTATACTGGCAATTCATTTCTAAGAAGGATTTATTTACTGAGGATCAAAAGAAGCACAAACAGATCTTTTTGCAGCGAAATGTATGTCAGTATTTCTAAGTATGTCTGTGAAAAGATGCCTGATTTACTTCTGCTTTCATTTTAAACAGATGGAAAGACAGGAGAGCAAATGAGATGTCAAAGTGTAATCATGAACTATCAGTAGCGATAGGAAGAGGAAAAGGAGTCCAGTGGCACAGAGGGGAAGAAGGCCATCAGCAGGCTCATGCATAATGTGACCTGTGCTCTCACAGAGCAGTTTTGCTGCACGGTGTGGGCTCCATCACTTTACTTTTTGTTTAGGAGTTGAACACAACTGATCTTGCTTCCTATAAGCAATGTTACTCCTATACTATGCCAGTATATGGTTCTTTATTTTTAAGGAACCAGTAGCACTTAATGATTGCAATGTGCTCTGCAGTCTTGTACTATATACAGCACACAGTATGCTGTGAGCAGCACCAGATTTCGCTTTACCTGCACTTTCATTTCTGAGCTTGATTGGCTGTTAAAATATTGGGAGAACACAAACTGGCAATGTACTGCCACAGGCTGGAGGAGCTGCTACTGCCTCAGGTGTGACTGCTGACAGCACAGCAGCTACAAAAAAATCAGTCTGTCCTACCTAGGGTTTCCTTTGCTTCACAATTTCACATTCTGTATACGTTGCAAAACTTGCCTTCTTAAGCAATCTAAACATATATGCTGATATCACACATGTTAGGAAATATTGAAAACAGAAATTTGTATATATCTGCCTTCAAAAGTCATAAAGAATGAAAGAGCAACCAGCTATTGTCTTTGTTTTCATACTGTATTTTTCTGAAGATGGAATAAGTTATATTTTTATGGAAAACTTCTCCTTCTTCTACTCTGGCATTAATTTCTACGCGTGCCTTTCTTCACAAGAAGAAAAATTGAGTATTGGACCTCTTCTGAAAAATCAACTAGATAAGAAAATCGTTGGAACAGTTTATATACGTCCTTTAACTAAAACTTTTGTCTTCAGTGGAATTTCTGTGCAGCTTTGATGTTGTAGTGCTACTTGGGATTAGAAGCACGGGATAGCATGTACCGGCAAGTACCCCCCATTGGGATCTCTGCTCTCCCCTCTGGTGAAGCCCAGGATTGTTGTGCATTTGTTAACAGGAGTATTGGAAATGTCACAACAGCCATGACAGTGTGGTCAACACAGCCAACGGTGTGAGAACACAAATAGTACTTTTTAGCTGGGAATGACCTGGCAGGCTGTGAGACCAGAATTCCTTCTTCACCCATGGCTGGGAAGAGACAAGTCATGGATGGGGCTGGTTTGGAGTTTGTTTTTTCCTTCTCCAAGGTTTTCTGGAAGGTAAAGCAGTCACTCGGTGATAAGGTGCAGGCAGTTCTCTTGCTTAGGCACAGAAAACCTAATGTAGACTTTGAAGAACAAATTGTGTCCAGCGCTGTGTCGATGTCTCTGTCATGTAAATGTCATTTACATTATCCTTTCTGTTTCTACACTGAGGACACAAGGCATTGATATGTCAAAAGTATCCAGATAAGCTTACCCTCTTTGGTGCAAGTGTTCCAATTCAGTGTCTGAAGCACTCTTTTTCTGCAATTTGAAAAATAATTAAATAATATGTGCAGTGTGCATCATCTAAAAATCTAACAAAGCCACTTCTTCAGGCCTGTCAAATGGCCATATATTCTGCTCCAAACCCAGGCTTTGTGGTTGCAGGGTTCATGGGCATACAAAGGAAAAAGCATTTTATCCCAGCTTCCACACCTTCATGTGCTTGATCAAAGAGGTTCTTCAGCATGCAGTATTTCTCTGGGAACAAATGTTGTGCGTATGTTTATTGTTTTAGGAGATGAAGTACAGACTAACTTGGGTGCCTATCTGGTATGAGTTTTCTCCTTAGCTCATCTACCCAACAGCCCTACCACGTCTGCTTTAGGGAATTCCTGCTTGTGAAACACCTTGAAATTCCACTGTGCAGATATACAGGCACTAGAAGTGTGTGAGCTGAAGTTACAGATCTTCTCTGCAGGTCAGAAGCTTTACTACATGCTGGTAGGAATGCTTGCCATGCAGTGAAAAGCTGGGGCTGAGACTGAACAACAAGCCCTTCCACCATCCTGCACCTGCTTCAGCTGCTCTGCCTATTTCATGGAAAGCACACAGATGTAGGCAGATGCAAACCCACAAAAATGAATTAATAAAACACTGGTTATAAAGGAGAAACAAATCCATGTATTCAGTAGAAAACTGAATGCAGTCTCTTCTCTGAGCCTGTTTGTGCCGTGGGCCCCTGTGGCAGAGGCTGCCAGTGCCTTGCTGCTGCTGGAGCAGTGTCTGCAGCTACCCCAGGGTTGGGGAGCACAGCGGAAAGGGTGAACACACAGAGCAGAGGAGGAGGCTTGCCCTTGATAGAACTGGCTTGAAATGAACAAGGCTTCTGAAGTAAGGAGTTTTTTTCCATGTACTTCATTTTAGTTCCAACAAATTGTCTGATTTTCCCTCTGGTGTGCTTTGGCTTCTTTGTCCATTTAAAAGAATTGAAAAGGAGAAAAAGATATACCATCTACTGTTATTTTGCTGAGTGACTAACATCTTGAATTAATGCTTCATGCTTAATACAATTTTTATAGTGATTACTTTTTCTGTATGAATTTTTAATATTTACAGATTGCATTTTATGTCGGTGCAAGGGAATAGGAACCCAACTGTAAAATGAATAGATTAACTCTGCTTCTAAAACCAACTGCTGAAGGTGAAAGTTTGCTCAAGCATTGAGCTTGTATTTCGCTGATCAGTCTCGTGCTGAGGAGTAAAATCAGCAGCATGTGGGTTTGGGCTGGTTTTCCTGTTGAAAAGGTGCTGGTTGCTGAGCTGAAACCCTGCTGTCAGCTTGCAAGGACAAGCCTCCATCAGGCCATGCTGCTCTGAAGCTCTGATGTCCATAATGGATGAGCTGCGAGTCTCATAAATATTTTCTCAATAACTTAATTTAAATCTCATTAGTGTGTACCATTATCTGTTCCAGCTGCCTTTAAAACAGTCTCTGTCCTCTGCAAATGAGGTATTTAAGTTGCAATACTACATCAGTATGGCAGTATAGCGTAGGCTAAAAGAATGTAAATCTCTTTGTGTTTATATACTGTAAAACACTTTGTCTCTACTTAGATATGCACAGAGTATTTGATGGCTGAATGAATAAAGAGATACTTCGAATAAAAATGAAGGGTGAACATAAGAGTAATTTGAATGACTTACTGTTTCTCTTCAAATATTTAAGATGAAATCTCACTATGGTGGTATTGTACATGGCAACTGAAAGTCAAGCAATGTGTGAACAGAAGGGAAACCTTAAACTTGTGAGCATTGCTGCTTGGATGCAAGGCAGTGTAAATAACCATGAAACAAGTTTTAAATAGCTTTTTAGAATAGAAGCAGTTTTGTCTCAGATTCTGGCATATTTTCCCATCCTGAGAGTACATTGCCTGGACTCGCAGCTAAAATTGTGCTCTCAATTCTTTAAATTGACTTCTTATTTGATGTTAAACCAAGTAGTTGATGAGCATTAAATACAGCTGAAGGTGTGAAGTTTGCATGCGTTGAGGGTTATGCATAGAACAGCATGCAAACCTGGAGGGCGCTGCAAATAGCTTCTGTGATTTGGTCTATGTGTCTGTATTTACTTACCCGTGGAAACATGACATTTCTTCACCAGACAATGAAGGCAGTAAAAAACTTGCATGTGCTCTTGTGCCTTTCAGGAACTTGGCTTTACCATGTATTAAAACTTTGAATAGTAACTTAAACCAGCAAATCTCAACTGGAATTTGGAAGGGACAGCTGCTTTTTTCTTAGTGTAACAGAAGTAAGCCAAACTATTGCTCAGCCACTGTTTTAAGTCAGTGCTGTTAAGACATTGCTTGCAAATGTTACCATTGCTTATTTACGTTTCTTTTCTCATATCTGAGGCATGTAAAGATCATCTTTGTTCTGCATTTCTAATATTTTTCTCTTAAAATGTCATCATATCACATGCCTTTGCATGCAGCAGTACATGCTGCGTATATTGAAAGCAAGCAGATCAGTGCCTCTGAGCAGAAACATCACAAGGGGATCACTGTCGTGTATTTAATTTAATTTTTAAGCTTTCCAGCCTTATTTTTATTAGTTAGATTTGTTTTGTCCTATATACCTGTATGTGTTTGTAGCAGAAGATGCAAACATAGCATGGTAGGTGTACCAGCTAGTATGATTAGTGGAAGAGATGCAGTTACTTGGGCTTTAGTGACCTCAAAGTCCTTGAGGAATTAGCACAGCTCCCACTGAGTTCCTGTCCTCCTTCTCCAGTTCCCTTGGTGGGGTCGTGGAGGCTAATACAGAGTAAAGATTGTTTCAGAAAACCTCTTTGCATTGCATTCACAGTGGGCATGGACCTTCCCTTCCCATCTCTGCTATCCTGGTGTATTCTGTGCATATTCAAGTGCATGGAACCAAACCCCCAGACCGGGTCGCTGTGTGGCACCTGAAGGGCTGGTGTTGAGGTAAGACCACCAGTGGGGGTGTTTTCTCCAGGCAATATTGGACAGTCCAAGAAA
The DNA here is from genome assembly GCA_026283785.1 of Coracopsis vasa. Taxonomy (NCBI): domain Eukaryota; kingdom Metazoa; phylum Chordata; class Aves; order Psittaciformes; family Psittacidae; genus Coracopsis; species Coracopsis vasa. The sequence goes on along the minus strand of JANHGB010058374.1, from coordinate 28,550 downwards.
TCTGATTTTCTTGGACTTGGCAGTCCTGGAGTAAAGGTTGGACTAAATCTTAAAGGTCTTTTCCCACCTAGTTGATTCTATGATTCTTCACAGGATACTTGCTTCATTCTGTATGCTCATCAAAAGGAGACAGAGTACTTTTTTATTCCCTTTTCTAAGCATTAACTTGCTCAAAAGTGGTGTTTTCCCTTGGAGTCTGGGCCTTGCCACAAACCAAGCTGAGGGAAGTGCTGCTGATATGAAATGGCTGAGTGCTGGGGGAACCATGGGTGAGGGCTGTGATGCACTGTCAGAGCCAGGCAGGGCAACACAAATAGGACCTGCTTGTCTGGTCCAGCAGCTGAAAACACAGTGTGTCTGCTTATTGACAGCCACTCATTGGTAAAAGTCTTTGGCCAAAATTCTTGATATAAGCTTTTTGAGGTGTGGGGGGATGTGACTGGAGGAGAGCTTTGGTTTTGTGGGCTTAGGGTTTTGTTTTGGTTTTTAACACGAGCTGTAAGTGGCATAGCAGGCTGTAACAGGCTGTTCTGTGGGTGCGTTGCATGCACAGGAAGAGGAATAGCGCAGCCCAGAGTCCTCCCTCTGTTTCTGGAAGGTGACGCTGGTGTCTGTCCCGTCCATACATGCTACGACCAGTGCAGAAGAGGGGGGCACAGGAGACACCCTCCTGAGCAGCACTGCTGCAGCATGCTCCTTGTGCCTGGAGCCTGCTAACAGACACTTCTGAAGCTGTCTGGTTTTGCTTGGCTGAAATCCCACCCTTGATGCAGGGATCTTGAAACTCAAGTCTTTTAGAAGACAGAGTGCAGAGAAAAAGGCATAACAAGCTTCATTAACTTCCATTACAGTGATCTGTCTGAATAGATTCGTAGTTCAGAGTGGTGGAAAATGGTTTGCAATAACACCTCTTATCAGGCTGGTTATTTCCAAGTGCTCTACCAAAGCGGCAACTGTGGTAAGGCCATTTCTACTGATGAGTGACTGAGGACACAGGGTGACCAGGAAGGGTTAGGGAGGAGCTAGATTTAAGTCCTCTTAATTCAGGGCCTTTGTGTGCTTGGTCTTTCTGCCACCCTGATTTTCTTTTGATTCTGATTTTCTTCCCAGGAAGGCAATGTGCCATGTGAGGCTGGTAGAACAAATTTTCTTTCTCTTGTAGGTATTTGGGCAAAGCTTATTTACTCAAGGTCTCTACAGGTACATGAGAGAATAAGCCTGTTCATGAGGAAGCAGTAACAGGAATCCTTTAATTCATAAATGAGTAAATTGTATCTGTTTGAATAGCAATTGCAAGTGAGGAACCAAGCAGCTATAAACCACATGGTTGTAGCATGCTAGCAGGGTTGTTCAGATTGTGATTTAAATGCTGCTTATCCAAATTCATGCTCTTCTCTATTGCCCTGGAAAGGCAGTAGAAGCAGCGTGTGCTGGTGCTACCTCTGTACAAGGTGATTCCACTCTGGGATTAGTTGTCAGCCAGCTGTGTGCTCACAGTACAGTTGTGTATGCAGGGGCACAGCCAGGGCAGGTTGGTAGAACCAGTCCCTTGTTCCTTAGACTTGAAAAAAACAACCAGGTCTTAACCTCTCTTAGACATCAAAATTTACTCTGGAGTGATTCCTTTGACAGTTGTTTTGTGCAATTTATACTGAGGAAAGCAGAGCCTTTTTCTTCATAGTCACCTCTAATTCCCATTGAAGAGCAGCAAACAGACAATTGAAGTACACTGTATTTTCAAAATCACAAAGTTTTGTGCCTTTCAAAAACTACCTGTGGTCAGAAAATCAGTGGAATCAACCCCTGATTAAATATTTAAATGTGCCAAATCTATGCTTCAAATGAGAGAGGCTATTGTAGAGATAAGCCTCCTGGAGAGTCTGCTATTTGTAGGCAAATTTGCAAGTATGCTGTTTGACCTGGATAAATCTCTTGTTGCAGATGGAGTGGCTGGAGGTTTATAAGGAACTTTTTGGTTTGAAAATGCAAGATAGTCATCATTCTCCAAGTTCAAAAGATTGCAGGTGGGGGAGGTTTTAAGCTGATGTGGCTGGAATAGTATGAAAAACATACTGGTGGTCCCGAATTCCAGGTGAAATAGGCCCATGAAGCCACAAGCAATGTTTTAGTTGAAGTTAGTAAAAGCACAGATGTGTCTGATGCCAAAGGAAAGAAGCAGGCATGGGCTCACTGACCAGGGAGGGCTGGAATGTCAGCTGCCAGCAGCACTTTGTTAATACTGCTTGCAGTTGTAGTAACTGCCTTCAGTCCCTAGTCTGGAAACTCCCACTGAAGCTGAGCATCCTTCAGCAAGGTCTCTCTTAGTGCCAGGTCCTGGGAAGGATTAGAATATGCTAAAAGTGACATGTACTGATTTGCAACTGTATAAAGACTCATTATCTTCTGCTCAGGTCAGAGATATAAGTTCCAGGGCACTGTGAGGGTCTGAGCTCCCTGGAGCATCTAGCCATGTATTCCTGCATTCTCCCCAAAGCTCTGCTTTTCCCAAAGTAAAGCATCTCAGTCAAAACATGACTAGAGAGGAGAAATTTAGTCCTGTGTTGATGTTTTTGACTTTGTAAGCATTGTAACCAAATACCTTTCATGGTTCTTGTCAGCTAGAAACTGGTACAAAAGAACATTAATATAAACATATCCATTATCAGCAGTCAGCTGTCTTAGGAGAGGAAGACAGAGAGAAAAATATGTATTCATGATATAAGTTACAACAATAAAATGGTATTTGATGTGGAAGTGGAGGGGGGAGCATAATGCTCAAATATTGTGTTAGTGTGTCTGGGACTAGGTATCAAGCTGTTCGCCTCCAGTCCCCTAAAAGCCTTGGCCACTATATATTCTTCCCTGTCTTCTATTTGGAAAATGTATTTATGTTTTCCCTTTTTTTCTTTCCTTTTCTTTAAATTAGGGTAGCTAAGCCATTACTCAACAGCTTCATGCACAAGTGTAGTAGTGTGACTTTGTAATACAGATAGAACCTAGATTCACATCAGTGTAAACTGTGGTTGCTTGTTAAAAAGTTGAATTTAAGGATCAGAAAGATGGGCTGGGCTGGTTGTAATAGATGCACCGAAGTCCCTGGAATAGACTTCAGCTGATGTCAATTGATTATTAGGTCCAAAATTTGTGAGTGGTTACTACTTAGTTAATGCAACTGGAGGATGGCCATTGAAGAGATTATAGCTATACTGTGAATGAATTATTTTGGAAGGTATTTGGAAGCAGGATTTCTCTTTGAGTGTACAGGAAATGTCAGTGATCTCAGTCAATCAGTTTGCATGCCTTTTGTTCTTAGGCCAATATTTATTTTACTGCAAATCTGAAGAAACTGCATTATCACAATTAAATAAGTCATGCTCAAACATTTCGAGCGGAACAATTTTATCTGTAGTTTAATTTCATGCACTAACACTTTCCTTTGGAGGCTGTCTTATGGGTCTTCTCATTTCACTGATGTTATACCATGAAGAATGTATAAAACCAGGGGCAAGGCTATTCTGAAAGCAGGGTTCACAGATTAAATATACTGATTACTTTTTTCTTTCTACATCTTTGTAAGTCAAAAGCTTTCATAGAACAAATGAGTAGAAAACAGTGCAGAAACGCCTTATTAAAATTTTAACATATATGTATTGCAGATAACTGGAAAGAATTTTTATTAATAATTTAGGGTGAGTACAAGACTTGTCCTTCCAACATTCGTATTTTGCAGTGGAAACTGGGAATCATCTGTGTTCTTAGTATATTTTAAATTAGTTATTTCCTTAAATGAAGCATTTAAGTGCAAAGTGGTATCGGGTATTCGGTCTCTCCAGGGTTGTGTTCAGTGGGGTTTTAAAGGATTTTTTTAAAGCATTTTTATTTCTCAATGCCAAACACATTAAAAGACAAGAGGGAATTCAATGTGGATAAACTGGATTTTATAGATTTTATTCAGGCTGAAGCTTAGAGAATTCAAACAACGAAAAGCAAGAGATCTTGGTAGGACCTAGTGGCCCTTTTTCACTTGGGAGCTCTGCATCCAAACCTATCTTTGTACTCTCCATATATAGTCTCTTTCGAAGTTCACTCTTCCCTCAGTCGTGCAATCTGATGCAAACTAAATAAACAGCCAAGCACAATGAACCAGATTCTCCTTTGATGAAATAACAGGAATGAAGCGTTTTCCTGTCGTTCCTCTGTGTTGGCTCCAAAGATCCCATGAGCACATTGCAAGTCAGGCATCTTTCCAGTTACTTGTTTTATTGCAGGGTTAATTTTAGTCAAGTCTGTGAGCTACAGGATTCCTTGTCTGGCATCTGTGATGTCTAGATTAAGGAAGACAAGCAGTAAATGTGATAGAGAGGGGAGACTGAGGTTTGGTGGGCTGGACTGGTTCAAGGGTACCCCTGTAATGAAACTTTGAGAGACTGGTCAAGCCTTGGTTCTTTTGGTTTCTAATAAATACACACTTCATGCACATTTTCTGCATAACAAAAGAGTATGGGAAAAGGTTGGCTCATTGGTACTAAGGAAATTACACTGTAATATTCTTCAGTACTGCTTGTTTCCTGATGTGTAACAGGTTTTTTATTCACTGGAGTGGGCATGTACAGCTTCTGAACAGCTTTTTATCTTTGTTAAATCCTGATTCTTTTTTTCCATAGTGGTTCCACCTTTGGATTGCATAAGGTCACTTTGCTACAGTAGGAGCTATTTAAAATCTCAATATTGATAGCATGTAGAAGTCAAATTGACAATAATTCTTAGAGTATTCCCCAAGTACAATGAGTACCACAAATAACCATGGTTCAGCAAATGAGCATTAGAATAGTTCTTGCTGCATTAAGCATTTGGAAAAGAATATAAATTGCTGTTGTGTTCAACTCAGTGTGGTCGTGATCTAAGGTCAAGAAATACTGAAAAAGCCTTTTTTGTAATAGTTTGATGGATTGCCTTCTACTGGAGATATAGGAAATAGCATTGTGTGGTGCAAAATAAACATTCTGGAGAAAAAGCATGTATGGAAATGGCAGGAATCAGATTTCCTCAGGTTTTTTTTTAAGGTTTCCTGCAAATCAGATTATAGCCTGGATGACACATCAAGCTTTTTTCTGTTGGTGTCTCTCCTGTTGCATTTCCAGATGCAAACTGGACTGAAGGGTGTACAGAGGATGTACCAAGGCCAAAGAAACACCAGATCAGTATGCAGACATTCTTCTGAGATATTCCAGGGGATAAGAACTCTGAGAACTGTTTTTTTCAAACCTCAATGATAGTTAAAGGCACCCAAGGATGAAAAACATGGCAGTTTGAACAAGTAATCATCTGCTTCTGTGTTTTGAGCTGCTGAAGCTCAAGTGGCATTTCCCTCTACCGCTTCCCTACTGCTTTCTGATATGGCAGTCTTTCTCAGCTCAGGAATTTGCATTTGTATGTATAACAGTGGTCCATCCAACCTGATACCCCTCAGCACACAGCACTGAGTTCAGCATTTAGAAACACTTGACTTCTTAAGTGTGTGAGAGGATGTTGGAGAGGTAACAGTCCTCTGTTCCTCCAAGACCTGCTGCTGCAGGTTCCAGATGTGCTTCAGCTCCTAATAAGAAGTTGTCAAGGAATAAAAATATCTCTAAGGATCTTTTTTCTCTATCAACTTTCAGTTGAGAAGTTCAAGCCTGATAGGATACATAGCATACCTCTTCCATGCTCTATATTGTGGTCAACACTTAGAATGGGAGATGTAGATTAATTTGTCATTAGGCATCAGCTGTGCGTTTTGCTCTAGGGCCAGTGGACATTCAGCTTCTAATTGCAACTTCTTTTGTTGTTCAGCTCAATTGTTTCTGCTGTTTTCAATAAAGGAAGCCTGCTGACAGCAAATTGTATCCTCATTAGGATTAATTAATAGTTGCCTTTTTCTAAAGAGCTTCATGTGAGGCTTTGCACAGAGCAGTAAATGGAAATACTGTCCAGCTGCAGACTTCATGGCAAACTTTGCAAAGAATGCCAGATGCTGCACAGAAAGAGTTCTGCAGACTCCAGCACTTTCTCTGCGTTTTGTGTTCTTCCAAATGGCTGTTGGTACTGTCATTATTCAGATCAGCACAACTTGTAAAGTCTGGTGGGTTGGATCCTGCTGCACTGGAAATCAGGAGAAGTAGGAGCTGAAAACAGTTATATTTCTTAAAACTGATTCACATAACCTATTTCCTGAGGAAATTCTGTTCCAGGGTTGCTTTGGCTTCTGGTGATAAGACTTATGACAACATTTATCTATCTGTACAGCTTGCTGAAATACTGTCTTGTCGAAAGCCATCAAAATAACTTTTGGGTGTTGAGAGCAGGCACTAAGGGATCAATTAGCTTTGCTCTCTTCTTCCAGGTCACACAAAACTTAATGCTTTTTCATCGCTATTCTTTTCTTTAAAGTTTAGTTAATGCCTACAAGGCAAAACAAGGTTGTGACCCAAGCATGACAGTGGCAGCTCCCATCTTCTAACAGCCAAGGCGCAGGAGCTGGGGGAGACCCAAGTGAGTGACACCAGTAAGGACAGAGCTGTCAAGTGACGCCATGTGTTTGCTGTTCAGGCAGTTCTGTGGCAACAAGTCTGTCTGAGGGACACTTTATGGTTGACAAAGGTGCCCCCACAGCAGGTCCTCTGTGGTGCCTTGTCTAACCCCGTGTCATTCCTTGGGCCACCACCAAGGCTGCAGATCCCTAAGTCATTTCTATTGACTGTTGCTCTAAAGGCAGTAGAGATGTTACATTGTGCACGAAGCTGTTTGTGAAATGAAATACTGGTTTGTCTTTGTTTAGAACTGTTCTTTTCTTGATCCAAAGTTTTATCTGATTTCAGATCAAATTAGGCTTAGGCCTACCCACATTCAGCAGAAAGCATAGGACAGAAAAAGCTTTTTTTGTTTTCATTTACACCAATATATTTATCTGTTCCTGTTGAGAATCAGCTGTGAACCCAGCCCTCTGAAAGTCTTGGGGAGAATGTAGTACTTCTTCCAGAGGAGTTTGAATTTGTCCTGGGAGTTGTCTTTGATTTTATCTTCAGAATCAAATATGAATAGAAGAGAAATAACAACGAGAACTTTTGCTTGCTATGCTTGCTGTGTCATTTTGCTTGTCACCAAGTAACACATTCATCTGTATGCAGGTCCTTAGGAAGTCTTAGGATTGAATGAATAAGATACCACTTGCTGTGCTGCTCTTCCAGCTGTTCCTTGCAGTGGCTGGTGTAAAAATCCCCTTTCAGATGCATAAAACCATCTTGGCAGTGTGGGCAGAAGGAGCTCCAGGTCCTGCTCTTTAAGCACGGGAAAGTCACTTTGTTTTCTCTTAGCCTTTCTCAGGGACTGCAGGAATTGGGATTAAGTGTGGATTTTGGAGTGCTGTCTGGTACGGGTGTTTATGTGCCACCTGCATCCAGCAAGGACTGCCCCTGTGCTCGCATCACTAAGGGAAAGTCAGGCAAGTCAGGCATGGTTTACTTGCAGTGCTGATAGAATCAGCATCTAGATCACTCGAGATACCATCAGTGGCTTTAAAACACAGGCAACATTTGGGGGGCCCTTGGGAAGAGGGGGAAAACCTGAGACCACTTCTGTATGGGATTCCCTGTTGCTGCAAATGCGCACACTTGGCTGTGGCTTTGTCCTTGGAGCAGCCAGGCAGCTGTCACTTAGAACCTGCTTCCAAGTTACATGCTACACCTCGACTGTGGGCAAAATAGGAACACATCGTGGTTTTGTGGCTTCTGTTGCCTTTTAATTCCCCAAACAAATGGGTACTCAATTCTGAAGTGAAAAGTTTCCATCGAGAAAGCATGGTTTGTAGCGTTAATGGCTCTCGAGTCAAGCTTTTTCTTCTTAATCCAGTAACTTTTCTAACCATCCTGAGCATTGCTGAAAGGTGCTTAGGCCAAAATGCCAACCTCCTCGTCTCTTACTAACTATTTCTGACACACACATGAATGACCCTGAATGAGGCTAAAAGATACTGCCTCGGAGCTTGTGGCTCACCAAAATTACTGAGCTGCTACGGAAAAACAGGGCTGAAGTGAGCAAAATAATTCCTGTGATTGTTCCTCACTGTGTTAATTCTGGGATGTGCTGCTGGTTTTGCTCCCAATTCCACCATGATTTTGGAGATGCCATCATTAGGGCTGTGGAAAAGCTTTTCAGTTGCACAGCTGTACCCAGGGCTGGCAAATGGAGAATAATGTTAGATTGGAATAAACATGTAATTTTTGCATTTTACTTGCCAAATATAATGCTGGAAAAATTTTCTTCTTTTAAAAGAAAATCTGCCTTTGTTTCAGAATAAACAATTTTACTGTGGACGTGCGTAGAATAAATGACAGCAATAAAATGAAACATTTGGAAGGGGACATTACCAAATATTGCAGGAGGTTGAGAGCAGAGATGAAGGGTGGAAAGACCTAAGTGCAATGAGATACACGTCTGAGTGCCTGAACCGTCCTCTTTTACCTTACAGAAGAGGCAAGAGCCACAGTTTGTTAGACAGGGAGATGGGAGTGCATGTCCTGTTTTTTTCCTTGGTTCTAAATGTGCTTTTGTAAGAAGAAGTAAGGCTTTGCCAGAACAGGAGCTGGCACCAGAAATCCCCTTTCTCAGGCTGGTGCCATGGATGCAGATGCTTGTGCAGGATAGAGCAGAGCATGGGCACAAACAGCTTCTTGATGTGTTTCTTCAAGTAGTCTCTAATGGTCACTAGGTCTGTTTCAGCTGGCTTTGTACTGAATTTGACGTCAATTTAAGTGAGTTTGGAAAACTGAGGTTATGTTTCTGTGGTGAGACTGAAAGTTACAGGAAAAAGTTTTCTTGGGTGTGACCAAGATATTAGTGCTACCATTGCAAAACTGAGGCAAGAAGTGTCCCTTCAACCATAGTGCCTTTGTTGGGAAACAAATTTCCTGCCATCTGAAACTGAAGCATGAATGCAAGAGTCCCCAAACCAGCAAATCTGGGATCAGTATGTTTGTCATGGTTTAAGCCCAGCCGGCAACCCAGAACCCAGGTCAATGTTCCTAAAGTAAATAGGTTGCCACTTTCATAATATGGAGAAATAAGTGACATCTCTTTTCAGGGTATGGTGAGCAGCAGGACTAGACAGCTCCCTGTTAGCATATTCTGTCTGGTAAATATTTAAAGCCTGTTTCCCCAGCAGGCAGAAGCTGTACAGAACAATTCTCTGCTCTGCTATGTGCTTTCTGCATGCTCTGTGCAGAGGTTTGCTTTAATTCTGTACTCCTTTTTCCTTGTTTTAAATACACTGTCAGGAAAACATGAATAACAGTGTCATAAACAGAAAATCCATGTTGCAGCTGGTGTCTTGATTGTGGCCCTTCTTCTAGAAGGTATATAAGTGGTTCCAGACTTGGGGAGAAAGTCAAATTGCTGGATAAGGAACATAATGCTGTTAGAAGTGACCATGCAGTGGTGCACAGCCCACTGCTGCTTGGCTGTAGCACAGTGCATAGCTTTTGGGTGTCATCTACAGTTTCACCAAGAAGAGTTTCAACCCTGCTGCACCTTAGGGTCTTGGGTGACCATTTGCCTCTCTCCAGCCTCTGTCATGGGGGTCTGCAACTGGAAGCACAGTGCCAGCTCTGGGTATTTGGCCTCCTTCGCACAGCTGGATGCTGCGAGCACTGCTGTGCTGCTGCTGCTGCAAGGCCAATATTAAGCCAATAGACTTATGACTTCTGTTGTGAAGCCTGATGCTTTAATGCCTTTAAGCACTGATTTAATCAGTCTCATTCACCTTGTGCTTTACAACCTCAGCATATTTAGGGAAATCAGAGACCCTTTGAGCAGGAGCTAAAATGATCTTAAAAGTTTACATTTACTTCTGGGGCCTCTGTACAGCTGGAGTTTAACCCTGCTGAGCTTGGTACAGGCTGATCCCCACAGACACTATCCCAGAGTGAAGCTGGGCAGGTGGTTCTTTGAGTGGCAGACATCTGGTTTCATCTAGTTTTGCCTCTTGTGTACAGACTGGGTGTATCTAAGTTGAAAGTTAAGTTTTCCAGAGTGTTGACACCCTTTTCTGTTCCCTGGATTTCTGACTCATGTCAGTGACCAGACCTTGCCCTATATGGAGCCTCTAGCTACTTGTCTGTTTCTTGCTTTTTGAAGGTATTTATCATTTTGGGGATCACTTCTTTATCAAATTGAGTTGAAACTGACTAAGTAGGGCAAGAGATCTGGGATGAGCTACAGGAATCGTATAAAGCTGATTTCCTGAAGAAGATGGACCAAACACTCTTAAGGTTTGCTTTTTTTCCAAGCAACTCTTAGTATTGTTTACTATAGGCTTAAGGTTATCACTCTGAGGCATTAGGAGCCACATTACTCACCCAGTGCTGGCTTTGCCTCCTGTTTGCACAGGGCAAACCATGATGCGCAGTAAGCCAAGCAGAGTGGCTGTGTGCCTCCTGCCTTGGGACCTGCTGCCACTGCGGGGGCTTGCTCCTCTGCCTTAGTCTTGCTGGGGCAAACTGAAGTAGTTGAGATATCCACTGCCAAAAGGCTTCCAACAAACCTTAAAGAAGGCCATGTCTCCTTGTAGCAGTGCTGCCTGAACTTGGAACATGGAGTCTGCTTTGGAAGTCAGCAGCTGGTTGCCGGTTGGTTTGGCTTTGGATTTCCCCCAGTTCATCCTGAGCTCCTACCTTGATTTCATGTTATGATCTGCATTCTTTACTAGCTCATCTCACTCCCTCAAAAGGAATATTCTTTAATAGCAAGAGCTATCTATATGTTTTAATAGAAATTAGACCAGAAGATCTAAACCACCAAGATTTAGTTTAGATATATTGACACTGTTCCTTAGGAATTGCACCCTGTTCTAACAAGAATGCCTAAGAATTTCCCTCCCTTTGCTTGTGATAAATCCAGTACCTAAAAAAACAGTCTGTCATTTAAATCAGCAAATGGTCTCCATTGGTAAGCAAAGAAACAGTTTGTCAAACATCTACATTCCAATTGGAAATAATAATAAAGAAGAAATGTGAGCAGCCAAGTTGCATATCTTTCTTTAAAGAAAACCATTATGTGTAGTATGATTTTCAGGAATATGAGATAAAATCATTTTGAGCTAATCCAGAGAATTCACTCTGTTTCTTATGGAAAAATTTTTGCCAGGTCCTCTGTGGTTGCTCTTCTGCGGGTGCGTGTGCAGCACAGGAGCTTTGGGATCTGAAGCTGGTTTTTTTGACAGCCCCTCCAGGAGGGCAGGAGCTCTCTGAAGACAGGGACCTGTCAAAGTGTCTGTGTGTTATTAGCAGTAGTGTGGAAATAATTTTCATGTTCTTAAAATAGCTGCACCTCAGGACTTGTGATAGACATTTCTGAGTGGGTAGTGATGGGTTTTGTATTTGTTTTAGTGTCTCTTAACACATCCTTTAAAGAAACTCACTGTACTTTTGAAGAGATGATATCTTAACATGAGCACAACTTTGAGCTGTTGCCAAGTGCAGTCCATAGCAGTAAGTGTTCTGTTATGATGAATGGATTTTATATTTAACACAGCCTTGGGGAAATTATTCCCTTTTTGTGTATTTCTAAAGCTTATAATAATGGATCAATGTAGAAAGAAAATGGTAATTATTAATCTGCTAAAATAATGTATCTCTTCAGCCACACCAGGGAGTCTCAGTGTTCAATTTCAATATTTGTTTGGGGAAAAACAGGCAAAGTGCTGAGGCTGCAGCATTTGTTTCTGGCTGAACACTCTGCCCACAGCTAAAAGAAGCAGCTGAAGCTCTGGCTGTGCAGTCAGAACTGACAGGAGCTGTATTTTGTGAGCCATTCTCTTTATTTACATATTTTAACTAACCTGAGTGGAGATTAAGCTACAGAGAGGATGAGAACTAGTAAACAATACAGAACAACAACAAAGTCACCCTGTCTACTTTCTGTCCAGTTTGTCTATGCTGTTACTCCCATTTGATGTCCATATTTTTGCCCTGGGCTTGGAGAGAATCAGAACTGCAATGAGTGGAGATTGTGGCTGAGAAAGCACTTTGCATATTCCAGCTTCTCAGTGCTTAATCTGCTTCACACAGCTAAAACAGCTCCTCAAGAGGTTGCCTTATCAGCAGCTTATTTTACAAGAAGCTGCACTTTCTGCTCAGGCTAATACTGGGTAGGAAAACAATGAGATTTACGGAGGCTGAAATAGTTTAGTGCTTAGTGCTCACACAGTCAGTGGAGTTCCTGGTCAGAAACCCCAGGTTATGATCAGCACACAACCATCTTTGTGTGATGAACAGTCTAATCTCATTTTCATATACCCCAGGAAGGTTGTGGCAGATGACTGCAGTAGACCCACTGCTCAGGTTTGGGATGATGCTAGACTGTCAGCATAAACCCAAGCTGGTTTTGCTGGCCTCAGCCATTTGAGAGATGGCAGCAGGGATTATCTAGCACAGACACGCCATTAACTGTGTTGAAACAACTATGGTACAGGCCTTACCATTCGTGTTTCAGAGCTACAAGTAGCTGAAGAACCACAGGCTGACTCTTAGGCAGGTCTGGCGAAGCTGTAAAGTTCCCCCTGCAGAAGGGTAAAACCCTGTGGATGCTGGTCAGCCCAGCTCCTCGCTGCAGGAGCTGCTGCAGCGACATCAGGGTTGGATTGGGTTGTGCCGTCTTCCTGTTCAGCACTCACAACTGCTGTCTCTTGGGAGATGTGAGCTAGTAACTCCTCAAAAGCTTTAACATCCAGTGGGATGCTAAAGCTTGTTCTGTAGTGACCAATAGGTATATATGGGACAGAGTGCAAAGGATGCTGGTTGGCAGAAATGTCCGTGTGCTGTGGCCTAACGATGCACCATGTAATAGTGGGCTCAGTTCTGCTCCGCTTTGGCTACATAGTGCCTGGACCAGGAGTAATCCTGCTCAGAGGATGAGCAGTGCACAGCCAGCTCTGTTCTCGGCTTCATCAAGGCATCTGCTCCCTCCTTCATCACTGTTCTCAGCGTAGGGGCTGCTCTTTATGCCCCAGAGGATTACAGAGAAAAAAGGAAGCTACTCCTATACCTGTTATTTCAGCTGTATGTTTTAAGAGTGCATAGATCCAAATGATAGTTTGGAGCAGCAGTGTTAAAGAGCTGCTTCTTCGTCTGCTCTGGGAGGACAGCACAGCAGTAGACAGGCTTGTGTTGTTCTGCTGCATGTAGGGACCACAGGGAAGTATGGGTGATCCATAGCAGTGCTTAGGACTAGAGCAGCCCCATGCTGTTTGTACGGAGCCTTTTGTCTTCATCCCTACATGCTGGAGACCTGCTCCTGACCTCCTTAACCCAGGCTTTCAGTGGGGAATGTCTGGTGGACTTCAACGTAAGCAAGAAAAGCGTTTTCCTTAGTATGCTCCAGACTGTTAAACAGGGTCATTTAGACACTTGTGTTTGCAGTAGCTTTTGGCACGATGCTGTACTTAATGCCTTTTTTAATGTTTTATTGGATGGCAGTGTTAGTTCATGGCGGGGCATCTAGGTTGTTGCAGGGAATAGAGACATAAAACTAAGCAAGTGCTATCATTATGACAGCAGCAGCAGTTGCTGCCAGCCATTATTAGCAAGTAAACTTCATCTCAGTAACAAATTGTCCCCTCCTGTGGGCTGTGGCAGTAGAAAACACAGTAGATTGTGTTTTCATTATGTATGCACTGTATATGGTGTAGTAAAGAACAATGGTAGTTTGTTTTATAGTCATGTGGCATGCTACTGGGTAGTTGTAAGGAAGAAGCTGAAGCCTTGCAGCTTTATTTGAACTTCTTCAAGACTGAATGTGTCTTCCCTTATGCAGAGGCTATGACCCCTATCACACAGGCTGGGAAGGGGGGATGTGGTTTTCTTCTCCTGAAGGGACTGGGCCTCCATAGTTGTCCCACTGTCCCGTGAAGCAGAAATGCCCCAGACCCAGCTGTACCAGTGAGGAGGCAGCCAGGCTTCCTGCTGGCCTGGCAGTGAGGGAGCTCTGGGCACACACAGCACCCCAGGCAAGTGAGCTAAGCTGCTTTTCAGCATCTTCCCCAAGGAAGCCTTGTGGTCCTGGAGGGAGCCCCAGCCCTGTGTGATGCACTGAGCATGGCAGATCTTTGTGTTTCTGCAGACCAGGGTGTTACGTTGCACACAGTGCCTGTGCTTGAGGCTGTGAGGAGCAGAGAAACTGATGCTATTTCAGAGTGAAGGCAGGGGTTTTGGGGTGTGATAGCACAGCTGGCTGCAGAGCCCTTTGTGTTCTGCAGGGTGAGGCTGATTTTGCAGGGATTTGAAAAGTGAGGATGAAGTAGGTAACAGTAAAGCAGACACCAAATTTTATTGCAGTTTGGATAAATTCATGTCCCCATCTTCATTACATTGCTGTCCCAGTGTCTAAGTTCTCTTTCAAAAATGCATCAAGTGTTTTGCCTAAAGGCTTGGCCTTCCTTGACTAGTTTTCCCATTTGAAATAAGTGAGGAGGAGAGCTAGTAAATGACTTTTCTACCCTACTGTTCAAAGTCTTTTTGGTTCTCTTTTATTACACAGTAATTTGCAAATGGAACTCTTCAAGGACTTCACTGTCTCTGTCCCGGCTTTACCTGTGTCCTGACTCCAGCAGCAGCTGTGGAAGCTCAAACTCAAATGCCTTTTTATTTGAAAATCTGTTAAGAGGGTTCTTTACAAGTCACAGGAGCAAAATTCTGCAGGTTAATCACCACAGGCCCTTTTCTTCCTGACGCCTGGCAGGAGCATGATGGTTTTATACCACTAATAGGTGAAAGAATGAGGGTTCCTGATAGATTTTCATCTTAGCTTAAAAATAATTGCTTCCTTAAGTTCCCTGCTATTAGCCAGAGCAGTTTCTGTTACCGTACACTGTGAAAAGAGAATAAAGTTTCAGGTATCCAGTTTTCAACTTTACTTCTTTGCACTGATATCCCATTGATTGACTGTGTTCTGCCTGAGCAGCCACTATAAATTGGGTCCTACGGGTCAAAAAGCCTGCAGTGGTTTCAACTTGTGCTGGCTTCATTGAATTAGCACCAGCTTACTCTATTGCAGGTTTAGCTCTGGATATTTGCTGAGGGAAGCAGTGTTATTCAAGCGCTGAATGTTTACAGCAGCACTGATCTCCCTGTTTGCTTGGTTGATTTTCCTCTTGAAAGGAAGCAAACTTGAGACCTTTGACAGTCTTCAATCTGTCGCTTCAGTCAAGTCAGATAAGTCAGTCAAGTATAGACTGCCATTTCCTTTGCTTTCTATTTTAATTAACCTGCTCGATGGCTAATGAGTGGAACTATTGAATGAGCAAGCAGAAAGATAGGTCTGTGTTTGCTGCGGTGTCACAGAACTGGTGGCCTCATGGCTGGTGGAGGTGACAGCAGGGTGAAGCTGGCTCTGAGGTGAGCAGCTGCCCCATTGCTGCCAGTAGGGGTCCCTGCCAGGACAGCAGCCGATTGCCTAACAGATGTTGGCAGCATTCAGGGTAGAGCCAGAGCAAGGGCGGCTGCAGACCCTCGCAGCGGCGTGCAAGGGGCGAGGTGGCAGCGCGGCGAGGAGCAGACGCTCCCATTGCAACCGGACAGCACACTCCAGTGGTGCGAGGCTGCACTGCTCCTTCGCGCAGGCATCTCACAGAACCCTGTACCGTTTTATCCAGTCAATCATTCGCCTGCCTCAGGCGATCACTGTGTCCCTCAAACAGTATTTAACTCGCGAAAATCAGTTCAATTCTTTCTGTTCTTTGCCACCTGTTTTGTCTAAACTGCTGGAGTGGCAGATATTCCTGTGCCTTTTTCATTGTCTACCATGTAGGTACAGAGAGGAAGAGGCTGGGCCAGGAGAGGGGGCACCAAATAGAGCCTGTTACCCTTTTATTTGTTCCTCTTAAGCACGATCTGAGTTTCTGTATTTGTAATCTGTCTTGAATGTGTAGTTCTTATATTTTCCTCTTGTATATTGGTAAAATAATAGAAATGAGAGTGCTACACTGTGCCCATCCTCAACCTAATGGGTGACTTGGGGCCCCTTAATCTTAAACAGCAATTTAGTTGTGTGTTTGAAAATCATGGCAAAGGCATATTCTTTATCCCTGATCTAAAAAGGTGACTGTGTAACATAACCAAGCGGCACCCGGTGCCACCACGGCAGGTTGTGTCCTGTGGGGTTTCCGGATGGGCAGAAATGTCAGACTGCTGCCTGGGGAACAACTTGTTCCAAGTGCTGAGCATGCATAACCTGCAGAGTGTGTTTTCATTTTGATTCTTACAATTATTTGTCCTGGGTATAGTAGATGCAAGCAAGCAGCGTGTGCTGATGAGAAATTGCTTTGGCTACAGGGACAAACCTGATGGTGAAGGTTTCCAGAACTGAAGGCAGAGGACTTGAGCAGTACTTGCATGTTGTTTGGCTGTGAGAGGTCTGCTGGTTTTGGCTGGGATAGACTTAATTTTCTTCACAGCACTACTGTGATGCCGGTTTGGATTTGTACTGAAAGCAGTGTTGATCCCACAGGGATGTGTTTGTTAGTGCTGAGCAGCGCTTACAGAGCCAAGGCCTTTTCTGCTCCTCACCCCACCAGTGAGGAGGCTGGGGGTGCACAAGTTGTTGAGAGAGGACACAGCCAGGACAGCTGATCCCAGCTGATCCAAGGGATATTCCATGCCATATGGCATCGTGCTCAGCAGATAAACTAGGTGGGAAGAAGGAGAAAAGGGGATGTTGGGAGCGATGGAGTTCGTCTTGCTAAGTCACTGCTAGGTGTGCTGGAGCCCTGCTGTCCTGGGGATGGCTGAACTCTTGCCTGCCCATGGGAAGTGGTGAATGAATCCCTTGTTTCGCTTTGCTTGTGTGCACAGCTTTTGCTTTACGTGTTAAACTGTCTCAACCCATGAGTCTTCTCACTCCCATTCCAATTGTCTCCCCAGTCCCACTGACGGGCAGTAGGTGAGCAGCTGTGTGGGGCTTAGTCACTGGCTAAGGTTAAACCATGACAAGAGGCTTGTGCTTATGTACCCCACACCTTTTCCATTCAGGATGCAAAGTCAGATTAAGTTTTACTGATACTTAGTACTCAAGAGCAGAAGTTCTAGCAAAGGGATACAGACCTTCATGTGGACATGAGGTTGACTGTGCGATACTGCTATTTGGGTAAGTGCTGTAAGGCAATGAAGAGTCTGGTCTTCAGATCTGCTGATCCAGAGGGTTAAATAAATGTAGTAAGCTTTCAAAGAAAAAACGGACAAAATGATGCACCAGCAATTCAGGAAAATCAGCAAGAAATACACATTTGCAGTAATGAAAAGAATGGAGTTTAGTCCCAGTTAATTTAGTCCCAAGTAATCCACAAAATTACAGCAGGAGTTGTAAAGTACACATCAAACAATAAAATGTGAGTAGGAAAGAGTGAAAAAGAAACTTTTCTGGTTGAGGTAAAATCTGGATGTGGTAACAACTTGGCTGTGAGATGCGAGTTTTTGCCCTGGCTTCTCTCTTCAGCTGTGGTTTGGTTTTTGGAAGCTGTGTGTTCCCTCTGGGCACAGGCATGGTTCTCATTGATAAACAGGCTTTGTTTCCTCTTTGCATGCTGTTGGCTGTGTAACAGTTGGGAAAACCTCCAGACTTGTTTAATTGCCAGGCTGGAAAAGGTGCATTCAGTGGCTCTGAACAAGCTTAAGCCTCCGTGAAAGGTGCTGACTGTCAAACTGCCAGTCTTCATTCCACGGAGATGGCAACAAAGTCTGCTCAGATCAAGCTCTCTGCAGTGTGCAACTGCTTCAATGAATGTTTCATGTTGTCTGCATGGTGGTTTTAAAATACAGCCCTTGCTCTGTAACCATTGCACAGGAAATCAATAATGGATGGCATTTATAGCAATCAAAGTGTAATTCCTCGTTGCATTTTCATGAGGAAGCATTTCATAAACATGATTTATTTCCCAAATTTATGCTCTAACCTGTGTTAGTGTTGTCTTGGTGAACCAGCAAACTACCCTAATGACTTTAAAACAGACAATGAATGACAATACATTTCATGGTAACCCATGATATGGGTTTGGATGCTGTATGTGTTCTATTTGTATGTGACTGTAGTTTAATTCAACTAGAAAACAGCCTCATGACTGTACCAGGCTGTGCTGTACCCTCAGTAGCTATTGATGCTGTCACGCTTCTGCCACATGGTGGTGGTACAGCCCAGTGGAGCTGATCTCTGGCAATGTCCCCTTGCTGCGCAGGCATGCTGCAGGCCCCAGGGTCTTTCTGGTTCCTTGTGTGTTTTGGCTCTTAATCTGTAAACGGACCATGGTGCTTGCTGTCTTTGGAGGGGTGCTCTGGAATGTATGAACACAAAGTATAAAATTTGTGGATTTTCCTATGTGCTAGTGTTCTTGTTCCAATTTCGTTTAAAAAAGCCTTACAGGAAATGCTTTCTTGATTCTTGATCAAGCCGTTAACATCATCCCTGCTTCACCTGAAAAGAAATCCACAACCTCAAAATATGCACAGCATCTTTTTTGTTTGTTTGTTTGATTTTTTGTTTTGTTTTGTTTTGTTTGTTGGTTTGTAGAGAATCACAGAGCCACCAGGGTTGGAAGGGCTCTCTGGAGATCACCCCGTCCAACCCCCTGCTAAGGCAGGGCCACTCAGAGCAGGGCACACAGGAACGTGTCCAGGTGGGTTTGGAATGTCTCCATAGAGGGAGAATCCACACCTCCCTGGGCAGCCTGTGCCAGGGCTCTGCCACCCTCAACAGAAATAAGTTCTTCCTCATGTTGAGATGAAACTTGCTGTATTTTAGTTCATGGCCATTGCTCCTTGTCCTGGCACTGGGCACCATTGAAAAGGGGCTGGCACCATCCTCCTGGCACCTGCCTCTGAGATACTGATCTGCATTGATGAGGTCCCCTCTCGCTCTGCTCTTCTCCAGACTGAACAGGCCCAGCTCCCACAATCTCTCCTCATAAGAGAGATGCTACAGGCCCTTGATCATACCTGTGGCCTCCACCGGACCCTCTCCAGCTTCTTCTTCTCTTTCTTGTCCTGCGGAGCCCTGAACTGGACACAGTACTCCAGATATGGCCTCATCAGGGTCAAGTAGAAGGGAAGGGTCAGAGCCTTGTTCTGAAGCTTGCGGTCCTTCACTGTGTATGCATGTGCTGAAAAAATGCACTACACGGGACTGTGAAGCTGTATGAATGCCTCTGGGACAAAATCCAAAAGGATTTCTTGCATGTTGACTTTTGACATTCTTCCTCCTATGAATCGAGCTCACTACTCCTGTGCAGCCTAAGGAGAGGGAGAGCTTAGCATTTAGGCTGCAGCTTGTCTCTAGTAGGTCTCTCTTCTGTGCCTTAAAATGAGAGGGTACCAAGGAAATGAGGGGGAAAAGAGAGTGTGTGTGGTGACAGGCAAACCTTACACAGGGGACAGTACCTGGCAGGTACACGAGAAATAGCTTCTGTCTTCCCATCACCCTCATGCCACAAGCCCTGAGCATTACGCAAGGGACAGGCATCACCTCAGCTTTTCTATAACAGAACAGCAGAATAACAGCTCCATCTCCAGGGAAAGTTGATTTGAACTTCAAAGCTGTTGGGGACTTTGGGGGTAAATGTGTTTATCTGCAGCTTTTGGAACTGTAATCCTCCAGTAATCCCCTGCTTTTCCACTTCATGTGGAGGGGGACAGAGCTCAGCCAACAAGAGACACTTCCAAAAACCTCGTATGTGCATGTTCCCCACTGCTTTTATTCAGCTTCAGCAGTGTTACCAAGGGCATTTCCTATCACCCTGCTCATTGTAAAACTGACAGTGAGTTCAGCTTCAGCCCTTACTCCCCAGCGCTTTGGAGGTTGCCTTCCAAGTATTCACAGTGCTGGTATCACCTGAGCAATACAAATGCTGTGGGCTGAAGTCAGAAAGAAGCAGGCAGGGTCTGTCTGTCCCAGGGACCCACCTCCCTTGCTGCAATGCAGTGAATGTGGAGGCTGTTGACAAATGCTGTGAAAACCATTTGATGCCCAGCCTGCCAAACTCCTGACCCTTACCAGGCTGTCCTCAGTGCTCTGCTTTCTCCTGCCACTTCAACCAACCAGCAGCCCTCTGTGTATTCGGCTGGTATGTATGTAAAGCTGCTGGTACAAGATAATGGGGTTAGAGTGGTGGGGAATAACTGCTTGTGATTTTGCAGGAATACCTTTTTCACAATGTCAAATTTGGCCATTAAGCAGCATTTCAACCCTCTCCATACCCTGCTCGAGGTAAACATGTTGCCTGTGCATTTTTATAGCAGCATTTGCAGAATTTCTCCCTTAGTAAATAACATGGGTAATACCAAGCATTCTCATCCAAAAAGAGCTTTGCAAAAGCATACACACTATCTAAACAGGGAGGAAGGCTGCCATGAAGACAGGCTGGGTCCTTCTGTGAGGTGACAGCATGGCAGGAGTCTAGCTATGGCACAGCTGGAATAGTTAATGGTCCCACGTCTCAGCTCTGCACTACTTGAGCTATTACTTTGGAAATAAGCCCTGTCCTACTGGCTAAATGAGACAGACATGAGGGTGGGATTTTCCCAAGTGGGCTGTAGGTTGTCACTCTTATTCCATAGATGTAGAAACTGAGGGACAGAGCAAAGCAAACGAGCCCATGGCCAGAAAGCAAATCTTTGCCAAGGCTGGGTGTTAATCTCTAAGGAAAAGACCCAAATCTTGCAGCCAGGCTTAAGAGCATTCAATATCCTTTGTTTGGCTCTTGCTGGGTATGTGTGGGTAAGAGAACAGCATGCTGCACTGTGTGCATTTGTTATAATGAATATTAACTATTATAGCAAGTGTTTCAATACACTCAAGGTCTGATTTTTAGGATTTTGAGCTTGAAAGAGAGCATATTACTCAGAAAACTCTGCTGCCTCCCTCATATCTAATTTGCCTGCAGCAATGGATCAAGTGAGAATGGATGATTCTTTATCTACATGGGTTTTGTTTATTATCTTTTCCCATTAATTGCTTTTTTTCACCCTCTTCCTTCAATAACGAAACTTGAATGAGAAATAATAGAATTAAAAAGCACTCCCATAGTCAGATACAGCAATCATTTGAGGGTGTTATTAGTTTAAGCCTTACTCACAAGCAAAAGAGCTGTCTCAATGCCTGTGGTGTTCTATGTCTTTGAATTCATATTCAGGCTCTGCAGCGTGGAGTTCAGATTTGCTCTCTTGGAGCAGCAGAACTGGGCAAGAATCATTCCACCAGCCTTGTGGACTTGGGTGATATTTACAGGCAATGAATGGCATTCTGGGTATATAAGTTCATAATTTAGTCAGCAGTGCTGTCTGAAGGATTTCTGAACATCAGCTGAGCCCTGTGCAGTCTGGCCTGTGAGTTTTGGGAGCTCAGTTTCATGTTAAAAAAGTAAAAGCAGCCTGTTCAGTAGCAGTTGCTGTAACTGGCATACCCTGGTATCCCAGATAGCTACACAGAATTACTCTATCATTCCTGGTGCCAGAATTGCCTGTGTAAAGAACTCTTGCTTGAGTCTGAATGATGTCCTTCAGAGTCCTTCGGATAAGCTATTATTCATCTGAAAACAAGTTACAGCAATCCCCATCGAAGTTCAGTAGATCTGCCTCGGCTGTTTCTGATCTCTGTAGCCATAGCTTTGAGCCTTTAGCAAGCTCACCTCTGCACAAGTGTTGTGACAAAAGGAAATGCTCTTGTTTCTCTATCAGTGGTAGTAAATTAAAGGGGTCACACAAGAAGTGTGTTCCCAAGGGGGACAGCCTGGTCCTGCCTGGCTGTTTGGCCTTTGGCCTGTCTCCTGGGAAATTCTCTGTTTCTGTGGCCATAATTCTCCTGTTGCTTCAGGCTCCAAAGCAGCAGTTTCCCAGATCGTTGCCCGTTTTGTCTTAGCCTAACTCTGTTTATGGCACTCTGACCTAACATGTGAAGGCAGTCTGTGTTTGGTACAGTGCTCACAGTCTTTCTCAGGATGCAAGTTCCCATAATTCTCCTTCTTTTTCTTTCAAACAAAATAAACTGAGTCCACCAAAGGGTACCTCAATTTTGGCTAAAGATAATTAGCATGAGGAATAAGTGGGTGTAATGCATAACAACTAAACTACTTCTTAAAGCAATTCAAATGTCATTTACTGTCTGTTCTCTATAGATAAAGCCTAAGCCTGGGGCTTGCAAACCCTCTTGCCCATTTTCACAGAAACCTTGCAGTGCAGAATTTTCTTCATTTGCTTTTAACTGTGTAGCCCTTGAAGTGTTTTTTCTTGGCCACAAGTTCTGCCATACCAGGTTAGCCTAAAAGCCTATTAGACTTTGTAGCCTTTCTTAGGTGGTGTGGGTATCGGGTGCCCAGGAAAGGTGGTCAGAACATGGCAAGTGTATCCAGGAGCTTCCCTAAATAACCTCCTAATTTCTAGAGTTCAGTAACCTGGACATGTCTTGAACTCCAAAAGGAACATCTGTGGATTTAATGAGACTTCATGGATTATTTATTATTATTTATTTTGTCCATGATGTGGTTTGGATTTTTTTGATACTATGAATTTATAACCTGGGGAAGGATTTCCCCAGCTTTATTATGTATTACCCAGTGACATACCTTCCCTGTGCTCAATCCCCAGTCACAAGAGGTTATTTGATGGCTCATTCTGGCTGCAAATATTTCTTTGGGTAACTTCTGTAGTCAGAGCTGAGAGCATCACCCTCATCCCATAAAGTGGTCCTTGGCACTTCTGGTGGGTTTTTACTACACTGGCAGCAGCAGTGCTGGGGAGCAGTAGCTGAAGTTTCAGAGGGTTAGTGGGCTGAAAGCCAAGTCCAAACCTTTTACATTTCACCTCTTTCTGACCAAATCTTTGGTGAGATTGTGTTGTGCTTCCCGTGGGGAGGAAAGGGAGCTGGGCTGCATCCTTACTGCACACCAGGTAGGTGGACTGCCTGAGGGGAGCGTGCTTCATTCAGTACCTGCCTCTCCATCCCTGCCAGAAGGGGTGATCCTCCCAGTCTCAAACGTTCCCAGGGCAGAGGAGATCAAGCGGCTGGAGGTACAGCTGCCTTTTTCAGTTGGATTTCTCCCTCTTAGTTGTCCTCAGCCTGGGAGTTGGGAATTTCTCTAACTCAGGTCTATAAGGCAGGTAACAGTGCTCTCTGCTGTCTGCATGCTATATGTCATCCTGATGCAAAGAAGAAGGTGTCCACGGCGCTAGGAAACACCCTTTGGCACAAGCTGAGATACCCTGGAAGATGCTTCAGCAGCACCAGCCTGTGCTCTTTAGGGCAAAGGCTGAGCCATAGGCTCTGAGTTTAGGCTGTTGATTGCAACAGAGCAATTATATTTTCTTTCCAGCCTTCTAGGAAGTAAATATTTGTAACAGATCACTTTGTGGTTTGAACAGGGAACAGAATGTGACAATGGGAAAGCGTAATGAAAGACTGAACATGATTTAAAATCATTTATGTCTAATATAAATTATAAATTTAATATAAAAAAGAACAAAGGCGTGAGTATATTTCAGTACAGGCACACTTCAAACTACGTAGTTCAATGCACTTACAGTTACAAACCCTCTGGTCTCCACACCAAGGGGTGATCGCTGCTGTTGGAGCCAGCGGGGTAGCGGGGTGGCTGTGCGGCTAGTTACAGGCACATCGTGTACCAGAGTCGTGGGGACCTGGAGCTGCCCATTGCCACCGATGGGTGATGGGCTGGGGACTGCCGGGGTCTGCTGGGACAGGGGCTTCCTGCGGCTGTGCCCGTACCAGCGCCGGCTGCTGGCACTGTGTGGGTTCCTACAGCAGAGGGTAGTGTTACCTGTGTCTGCACTGCTGGAAACAGATCGCTCCCAAGTGATGGGTGTATTTAGTTTGCTGGTTCCAAGCTGATGTGGAGTTGTTAAATATTTGTAGCAGACACATATATGTATCTTTGCTGCTTTACTGAAAAATGGTTTTTCCGTGAGGCAAAATTACAACCCATTAGTGCTCTCTGTACCACAGTGCTGATATTTAGCTTGCAAAGCTTGCCAGGCTGCTGATTTCCTGAGAGCATTCCTCAGTCATCATTCCTGCAGTTGCTTCCCCTGCTACCACTGTGTTTGATTGCTTTATTCTTGACAAAATATTAGTTCTTCAAATGTCACACCTTTCACAGAAATGCCTTTTCCCTCCTGGCACTGCCTCCCTGGGATCAGGTATGCCACAAAGCTGAGTTAGAGACACCATGTCATTGCAGTTCCCAGCTGCTCAGCACCACTGGTGGGCAGCTCTGGGATCTCCACCCTGGCTGACAGAGGAAGAAATAGGAAAGCTGAAAGACAACTTTAAAAAGTAATATAAAAAGCAAGTCAAACCAGCTTAATTGGGTGGCTTAGAAATGAGTTCTCTAGTTTTGCATATTGAAATTTCTCAGGTTTTTGAAGGGTCTTGCTTATATGTGGAGGCTGGATCTATTCTGTGTCCTGTCTCGCCTCTGATTTCAAGCAGACGCTGCGACGTGGCCTGTGCTGCTGGACACCCAGACATGGGGTGTGCAATGCTGGGAATAACTGTACCTTATTGCTCCCTCTCGCCTCTGAATATCAAATAGTCAGCAGTACCTCAGGAATGGTCGGACTTGATGATCTTAGAGGTGTTTTCCAACCTAACCAATTCTATAAAAGAGAGCAGACTATGAGCTCTTGATCAGATCAAGTGCAGCAACCCGTTGCTTGGCAGTCTGGGGACCTGATTTGTATTTTGGTTTTGAGCTTCCTAAGTTATTCCTAGGTGTGATTTCGCTGTACCTGATAGTTTCCTGGGAAGCAGTATCGTCTGAGTGTTGAAGGAAGAGTTTTTACAACGCCACTAAAGATTCCTGTGGGATGTTTTAATGCCCCAAGTCAGGCATCAGGTAGGAAAGGATGGAATATAATCTGTGGGGAGGGTGTCCCCAGTAGATTCCTCTCATCTGTAGATTGCCTCAGCATTACGTGATCACCTCTTTGGATACATGTACATTGCCCAGTTCAGGGATGGCACTGATTTTTGTGTTCAGAAATTGAGTATCTCATTTGATAAGAAGCTTTAGGACTTGCCTTTCAGGTTACAAAAAATGAGCTGTGTGGCTATTTCACAGTCCTCACCAAGATCACACAGAGCCAGCTTGTAGCGCTGAAGATCCTGTAGATGTTTGGGGTTTTCTTCATACAAGCCTGCAAATAGTATGTTGAAGGACAGGACTGAGTAAAGGCTGATACCTTGCTTCATTTGCTTGCACTGTTGGTATTTAAGATTTCAAATGTATTTTGACTCCCTCTTCCTTTCCTGCTCATATTGTTAGTTTTTAAATTGTAACATCACTTTTTAAGCCAACTTTTCTTATGCAGGTGTTTTCTTTGTATATTCTTGTCTTGCTTTTCCCCCCTTTTGCTCCTTCCTACCCTCTTTTTTATCACTTTTTATTTAAAAAATTGCTACTTGCTGAAACTAAGATAATTCTCCCCAAAGGTGGCATCATGTTCTGAGCATTTTCATTAAATACTATTTATCAACTGTAATTATACAGTTGTGTATTCCTCTCTCTGATGACATGATTACTCAGTTCACATTTAAAAGCTGCATTTTAAACACTGTGCTGCTTAAAGAGGAAGAGGAATTAAAATGAGAAATAAAAAAGGAATAAAAACCACTGATGCAGATGAGCTTGGAAACATTGTTCAAGACATTTCTACTCTGCTAGAACAATACTTGCACTGTACATCTGTGATATCAAGTCAGCCCACCACATGGAGTTGAGATGCAGATTGGTTTGTAGGATACGTTATCGTGTGATTATACAGCTCTTGGTGCTGGGAGTGCCTTGTTTCTGGCATGTTGGTGATCATCTGCCCACTGCATGGTCCTACTTCCAATTCACTATAATGGTGCCTTCATGCTAACATGCAGTTGCTGGTACTGGTGCCAGTTCTTTCTTGCTCCTGGCCCTAAAATCCGGTGTTCTACCTCCTCTGCTTTAGTTGTCAGCTCCCACTTGCTCCGGTTGGGCTCCTTCTCTGCTCTGTTCTTCCACCACCCTTTTGCCTTCCCATGTATTCCCCACTGCTATTTGCCTGCACCCTTTTCCCACTTCGCAGGCTGCTCCTCACCTGCTCCCTCAGTAGTGCAAGGAGTCACCATTACAGTGTGCCCAGTGAACTGGTGCAGCTGACTGGCGTTTGTCTCTGGCCACCTCCACACACGCGAGCACACGTGCGCACTTGCATTTCTCTGCTCCTGCCACACCAGGGAGATGGTTCTGTCTGATGTTATGAGCTGGAGCATGTTGGCTGCACATGCTCCTGCATGGGATCTTAAGTGGGAGCTATTTCTGCAGGTTTTCTTCATTTCAGTGTTTATTTGTTTATCTCTTCCATTTACACATGCCATAAAAATATATACTTGATCAAATTGATCTGTTATTTTAGCATAAGGGCCCAATGTATATGATATCTCCATAAAAGCTCTTTGTTTAATGAATGTCAATTTTCTCACTACTGCAGCAAGAGAACCATACTGGTGATGCAGGAGGTCTTAGGTGCTAGAAATGAGGTGGCTAATGAACACAAATGCAGGTGATGCAGCAATATCTGGCCTGGTTTGCTGGGATTGCTTTTTTTGCTTTCTAAAGAGTACTTAGAAGGTGGAAATATTCCTGACTGTGTGAATCATACCTGTCTGTACCTATCATTCATAGCTAGATGTTTATTTACCTAAAGCAAATGCTACAGGCAGCTCTATCATTTGGAAGTTGTACTGTGGGGAAGAGCTGGGCCTACTCTGCATAAATCCAACTCCTCAGGTAATGAGTTGCTCCCTTACAGCTGGGGACAGTGGGAGCTCCTGTGCCCTGCAGCCAGACACAGCATCAGGGGCAGCACTGCAACCACATCTTGCTGGAGGTTTCTAGAGCATAAAAAATTGCCTGAACAAGTTCTGTGGAAATTGCTAATGGAAAATCTTCATGGCTCTCTTCTGCCAGAACAGCAGGGAGAAGATTGTCCTGGTTCTGCAAGAAAGCAGCAATTTGCCTAACTGGATTTCGATTTCTGTTGATTTGTGCCTCTTCTTTGCTCCTTGGATGATTTACTTGTGACTTTCTGCATTTATTTTTCACTCATTTCTGCACAGTTTGGGTGCAAAAGAGGAATTTCTCCTCTGAAAAGTGAGGAAGCAGTATTCTCACCTGCACAGTTTTGAGCAGAGTTGATAATTCTTGCCAGGAGAGTCAGAAAGCTCATGTGAGAGGCTGAACAGCCCAGCTCCCCACAAAGGGTCCTTCTGCCAACCAGC
Organism: Coracopsis vasa; assembly: GCA_026283785.1. Taxonomy (NCBI): domain Eukaryota; kingdom Metazoa; phylum Chordata; class Aves; order Psittaciformes; family Psittacidae; genus Coracopsis; species Coracopsis vasa. The sequence goes on along the minus strand of JANHGB010058374.1, from coordinate 1,211 downwards.
CCCAGAGCTGTCACTGCCTGTAGCCTGTAGTGCTGGGTGACTTTCATCTGCCTCTAATTGCACCTGCCTGTGGCCTGGTGCTTCGCTGCCACGTGGGGCATTTATTCTAATCCATTTGTCACTTTACACTTCATGAATATACAAGTTCTTCCATTTGCCTCTTCAGTTCTTTATGATGAAGAGGGATGCCAAGTGCTACATTTGCCTTGTGTTCATTTCATCATGAAGACACCAACAAATTAAATGGAGGTTGGGGATGGAAGGCAGAGTCCTGCTTTCCACAGTTCTGCCATCATCTACATGTCATTTCCTCAGCTGCTTCCATTCTTGTGTTCCTTGAAAGTCAAGATACCTCTTTCTTTGTACAAGGTTCTCCTTGTGCTTCTGTTTAGCCATGATACTGCTGAAACTCAGAGCCTGTAGCAGCAGTTAGGGTCACTGAAATTCATTAGCTTTTCCAGTGAACCTCAGAGTAATTTCCAACAGTTTTTGCTGACATTTATATCAGCTCAACCAGTCTGTTTGTCATGCAGAACTCATTAATTTCAGTGGATTTTTGTTTTGAAGGTTTGAGTTCATTCACACCTGTAATGGAAAACAGGAAGTACAAAGCCAACACCAATTAAAACCACTAAAACCTTCTTTCTGCATAACTGTGCGTGGCGATGTCCTTTTGCAGGCTGTAAGAAATGCCATTTCTTGCTGTAGTAACACAGCTGTGTTTGAAAGGTGTCCTGATGCTTGTGGGAATCCATTTATTCCTATCAGTCTCTGGTTTATGTTGATTTGAACCTAAGGATCTGGTCTGAGTTTTCCAGACACGTGTGTATAAGCGTAATCTTCAGATTGCAAGCCAGACAGCGAACTGACACCCTGCTCCCATTAGCCTAGGGGCATTGTACAGAGCGTGAGCTGCTGCATCTGCTTGAGAAGTTTGAAACGTGTGCATTTAGGGTGATGAAATCATGACCTGAGATGTTCAGAACTACTTGAAGGGTTTGAGGCACCATTACAGCACCCTCCATGTGCTGGGCTGCACCCCCAGAGCGTGAGCAGCAGTTGAGGGAGGGGATCCTGCCCCTCTGCTGTGCTCTGGGGAGACCCCCACTGCAGCCCTGATCCAGCTCTGGGGCAACAGCACAAGAGGGACGTGGAGCTGTTGGAGCGAGGCCAGAGGAGGCCATGGAGATGCTGCGAGGGCTGGAGCAGCT
>JANHGB010058370.1:0-37909 GCA_026283785.1 Coracopsis vasa | reverse complement strand
AAGGTCTTCATTCTCACAGTCCCTGCATCTGCCTTCCAAGACTTGGGTGGTGTGGTCAGAGCATTTGCCAGTGAAGATAGAGGCAAAGAAGTCATTAAGAACCTCAGCCTTCTCCAAATCCAGGGTAGCCAGTTCTCCTGATACCTTCCGGAGAGGGCCCACATTGTCCCTAGTCTGTCTTTTATTTGCAATGGACCTTTAGAATCCCTTCCTGTTATCTTTCACATCCCTAACCAAGTTTAATTCTAACTGGGCCTTAGCTTTTCTAACCTGGTCCCTAGCTTCCCAGACAGCATCCCTGTATTCTTCACAGTCTGCCTGTCCTTCCTTCTACATTTTATAAGCCTTTTAAAATTTATTTGTATTATTTTTTTATTTATTTTATAAATAAACACTTGAAGTTTCTCAGTTTACTCAAAAGAGATATCTTAGTTGAGCCTATATCTTAACTTTAGAGTAATCCTATTGATTTAAGTCTGCATCACTATTGTCAGAGCTAAAAATTCACGGTTTGGTGTTGACACTGCAATCCCTATAAAACTGGACAATCATTTTGGGCAATGCTTGTGATATTCTTTATGAAAGGAAACAGGTTCCTTTATTTATAATTTTGCTAGAAAAACAAATGAAGCAAGACTGTTTGAAAATGTTTTATTTCAACACATAATTTGTTCCTTAGCATTTTCTTCATGTTCATTACTATTGGTTGTTTGCTTTCAGAATTAATTTTGATAAAGCACCATCATATTACAGTGAATAATACAGGATTGGCCACAACAGATTAATATTGAGTCAATCTTTTGCTTTCCTAGCTTCAGCGATTCTAATAATTGTTAACATAAATTCAGTGACAAAAAATTCCCAGAAGTCATTTTACAGAGAAATACAGAGCCTCCTGGTTCATACTTGATAGTAATACCCCCTTTCTAGAGTTTCTTAACATATTCTATAGGTGGTATTTTAATGTCTAATATAGACAGTTGCAAGTATTTTATGTACATTATTAATAGAATTTTGCCAGTGGAAAGTGTTAGGAATAAGTCTATATCTAAAAATATGCAATTGTGTGTTTTAGGAAATTAAACCCAATGAGTCATCCTTATATCATGAATATTAATTTTTCTCTTTATCATGTGCTGAGCCCCACATTCAGGCTGGAACTGTAGGGCGTGTAAGTCTATCTCTGCCTTTTTGAATTGGAAGGTTCATTTAATCTTGACCCCAGAAAATTTCTTATGACGATGTCTGGCCATGGCTTTAAAGGGAAGCTCATACAGCTTTTGTGTCCCACAACAATAGCATACTTCAAAATTGCCGAGTGCTGGCCACAAAAAGGGAACCTTAAACTCTATTTTCTGTCTTAATCTAGTGGCCTCTGCTAAGTGACTTCTTGAGGCTTTGCACTTGGATAACTTTCACTTTTCTGCATTTACAGTCATATTTACTTGTTAATCATAGTTCTTGCTGTTCCCTGATGTTAACTAAGACTATGTAAATGAGTAAATAAGGACAATAATAGTATGTCTTTTAAAAAATTAATCATCTCCCCTTATTTGAAAGATCTTGCATAAGTGAGAGAGCTCATGCTCTTTCACAGTCCTTTCCTCACACAATCCTTTCCTCATACAATAGTTTGTGTGGGGAAAATATCATCTTATGCTTGAAAGGAATAGACATTGTCTTCTTGAAAAGGCTGAGAGAAGAAAGTGAAAAACACTGATGAGCTAGGGAATTTCTAAAACTACCATACAAATAAAGTGCTTATCCCATTTTTAAGCTTTCCCATTTCTAGCAAATGCACTGAGGTAATTCCAAGAATTTCTGAACAGTTAGAGAGAAAACACATTAAATAAAAGGAGGAGATGGGAAAAAATGGTGAATTATTTGTGGGGAGTTTTTAAGTAAAGTAGCTGAGACAGTATTTACAAAACTCTCTGGACAACCTTTCTCTGTTCTCAGAGATTTATATACGATAGGTAGAACAAATATTGTACTGGATGTTTATTTATCTGTGGAACTTCTCCACACAAAAAGTAATGATACCCTTTCATTGTCATAATCCAATAGTAATTTTCTTCTGACTGTGTCATAGGGGTAATAACAAGCTTTCAATTACTTGAATGAGTAATGTATTTTTGTCATTCTGCATAAAAATAAAGGCTCCTTAAAATATATACCTCCTATTTGTTTCAGCACAAATCTCAATATCAATAAACTGTTGTGGATTTGAGTGCAGAATTTGATCCATTATACCAAAGAAGTGAAACAAGTTCTAAGAGGCTACTTATTTCCTCAGTTTTCTTAATAATTTTGTAATTATGCAATTAATTTGTTCTAATAAAACTTTAATCACTCTTCCACACTACAAGCATACCTTAGAAGACAAAGAAAGTAACAGGGTGACACACAAGGTTTACCAGAACTCCTCCAGAGTTTAATTGCATGGTACCCATCATTCAGCAAATTAGCCTTGAGAGGTCACTGTTGCTCACAAAGGACAGAAGCGTTAATACTAAGATGCTAAATAGAAAAATAGTTCAGTTATGCGGCTACTACTAGGCTTTTTACTCTATAATCCAGTCTTATGTTTACATGCAAAGACTTTTTCATATGATGCAGTAGAAGGTTGAGTGAAATTTTTCGTAATGAAAATGTAAACTTTATTCCTTCAAATCATTACTTTAATTACCTAATATAACATAGATTTAGTACAATAAGATGATATGTATTCATTACAGTACTCTGATTATATTGCTTCTTCTTGTAATGTTTTATCACTAATGTGAAATACATTACAATGTTGATCTTTTTATTAAGCCAATATCTTTAAAAGCTAAAGATCTAGCAAGTTGTACAGGAAGTTAACTGTGTGTCTGTTTATTGAACTTGATTTACTTCATTGAGCTTTTAATATCATCAGATAAAATATGAAGATCAAAGAAATTTCCTGCCTAAGGGGGAAAGTGAACTGCATATTAACTTTTTCATGCTACCAATGGGACTTCTTGTATGCCAACCAATAGAATAACTGCATTGCAGAGGCATGAATCCTTGGAATTAGACTTGCAGAAAAGCTGCAGTCATTGGCTATAGCTTCTTTCAGAACAAATTCCCTTTTCTGTGACTGTGAGCTGTTAGGATGCCCATTTTACTCTGACTTTATTTGCATTTGAGCTCATGATAAGATCAGGCTTTCAAAGCTGTTGTAAACAGTTCTCTTTTTACCTACTCACTTAAAAAACAAGTGGTAGAACTTGTCATACATAAAAAATTAGATTCACTGATCTATTCTCTTCACACGTTGAATTACATTCTGCCAATAATATGAAGTCATATCTCATCCGTTTGCAATGATAGCTCTCACAATCTCTTATCATACCCTGTAAGCTAGATTTGATAGCTTTGTGACTGAACAGTATCTAACCCTGTGATAAATTCTGGTTAAATTGGTGGGATCATTTGCAGCAACCATGGGATCATTTGCAGCAACCATTTTAGGATGGCATGTCATGTATGAGCAAAACCATATAGGATTAGTTTAAAATTATTTTCAAGTTAAACCACTTCAAAACCTTTTTTCCTCTCAGTATTTCAGATGGGCCAGTTCTGTACTTTTTGGCTGTGAAGGTTATTTTACAATTTGCTTTGAGTCACATACTTATACAGTTAAAACATTGATGCTGCAAATATTTAAACATATGCTTATTTTTACCTAGTGACAAAATACCTTATATACTGACTAAAAGAGTAAAAGCATTTACAAGATTTGGGACTTATTTGGATTTCTGGAAATCTTTTTACACTCCTCCAAACACTTCGAGCAGCCTTTTCATTGAGCAAACTATGCCTGCAAGGCTACAAAGGAAACCCAAAGTAAAAACAGAGATATCTGCACATTTCTCTAAGAAGGATAGTTTTTTCCATTTAAGTTTTAAATGGAAGAGGGAAGGAAGAAGAAAAGTCATAGCAGCACCTGTTACACTGCCTGTTAAACCCATCAACACAGCAAAATGTGGTATGAACATGGCCATCAGAAGAGTTAACAGGAGAAATGAGCCTCTTACACCCAGAGAAAATAGTGGAGATCTGTATTTGGAATGGTTTTCTCTAGAAATACAAGCATACACAATTTCTGTGGCTGCAAAAAAGGGCAAAGGGTAAGAAAGAAGAGCCTTGGCTAAGAGACACAAATTCACTAGGGTTTCAAGAAATGATGGCAGGTTGTCAGTAATAATTTCCTTTGTCTCTTCACCCCAGGTCAAGAATGCTGTCAGTGCAAAGGTGGTTTTCAAGACACAAGCAAAAAAGTGAGTCCAATTCAGCATACAACTAAATTCCCCTGGGTTTTTCATGTTACCTTCAAGTGTAGGAAGAAATATTTGTGAAGTGTAACTGAAAATGATCACCCCTACAGAGACCAGGAAGTCCTCAAACTCAATGGAGAGTGTGAATTTTGCCCAGGACCACTGATGTATTTGTGTGAGACAGTAAGTCATTACTACAAGTATTATAATAAAATGGACCACGGAGCAAAGCTGGCTGAGTTTGGAAACAATTTTGAGAGTTTTGATCAATACACAAGGCAACAGTGTAACAAATGCAATTACAGACCAAGTTTTCTCAGTCACTGGTACATGTGGAAAACTATATGACAGTAAGTTCCCACTAACAACCAGATACAAAATACATGTCATGATCAGTTCCATCACCTGGGTCACGTTGACAGCTATGCCACCTAGTTTGGCAGGTAGCCTGTTGCAGCAGGCATTTGCAATATCTTCATATGTGTCTCTCACTCTTATGAGTTGCCCATCTTCATTTTCTTCATACAGGCAAGCTATTAGAATCTTGCCTGTGTAACAGCATAATGCTGCAGCCAAAATAATGAGAAACAGGCCACTGTATCCACCATGGAGAAGAGCATACGGCAATCCTAGGACAAATATTCCCTGAAGAAGAAAAAGAAAAAGAAAAGATAGCACAAAATCTCTGAAACAAAATGTTTACTAGAAGGCACACTCACAAACCTGCGCTCCATTGAACATTGCTTTTACTTAACTGCAAGGTGGAAGTACTGCTACATTCAGCTAAGTCACAATCATAGGAAATATGCTTATTTATGATAAATGAAATTATCAGGAAAAATGACTGTTCCTATAAACACACATATAATGATAAGCTAGGAAAAAGAGAATGTGACTGAATGATATAGTTAGGTTCCTAGTTAATATTTAACACTGGTGTGATTAGAAGCACAATTTAGAAGGTTCATAGGCAGTTATTCAGTCAACATGCATATTAATGATACAGGTTCAATATCCATAAAATTAAGCAACTGTAGCAGCATCTGTACAAGTTTCATTCAAATCAAAAATAGTATTTGTTCTGTTTTCAGCAAGCATAGAGATAGTTTTCTTCCTAGTAGCTGGTGCAGTGCTGTGTTTTGGCTTCAGTCTGAGAACAGTGCTGATAACACACCAATGTTTTAGCTGTTGCTAAGTGACGCTTACTCCGATCAAGGACTTTTCACTCTCTCATGCTCTGCCAGTGAGGAGGGGCATGAGAAGCTGGGAGGAAGCAGAGAGAGGACACCTGACCCAAACTAGCCACAGGGATATTTCATACCACAGCACATGATGCCCAGTATATAATCTGGGGGCAGCTGGCCAGAAGCCTCCAATTGCTGCTTGGGAATGGGATGGGTATCGATCAGTGAGTGGTGAGCAAGTGTATAGTGCACCACTTGTGTTCCCTGAATTTTGTTCCTCGCTCTCTCTTTTTCCTATATTATTGTTGTTATTATTATTATTATTTTTAAACTGTTCTTATCCTGACCCGTGGGTTTTATCTTTTTCTGATTCTCCTCCACATCCCACTGAGGGTGGAGGAGTGAGCGGCTGCATAGTACTTAATTGCTGGCTGGAGTTAGACTACAACAGCACTGTTGATAAATCCAGTAATGACAGTTGTCTTCTGTCTAAAAATTTTTAACAGACCTCTGGAAAAAAATTGGCATTAGAATGACATCACAGTTTTCTTGTGTTTCCTCTGTGGTTCCTGTATGCTACACGCAGCCTTTGCTCTTGTTAAGTACATTACTAAAGTGATTCTTCTCACAGCTGAGATTCTAGACTGTGAAAACTTATTTAGGTGTTTAAAAATACATATAAAGCATATAGACATATTTTTCACTAAACAGTTTCTGAAAGAAACAGGATTATACTTATTTTATCCAGTAAAAAACACAGTGGCATTTTAGTTTCACAGTACACTCTCTATTTCTTTGGGTTTTTTTTCCTGCTTTCTTCTCTATATTTAAGGACAAATGACACTTTTATGTGGTTCAATTTCCATCAGTACAAGACCAACAAAACTCTTAAACAATAGCTATTCATAAAAAGATCTAATTTAAGACAGCTGCTTCTGTGACATTTCTCTTTTTGTGTTACAGAACTGAAATTAAGCAATACACATTAATCAGACTGGTCAGGTTATGTTTTGTTCTTGTTGACTGAAGAAAGGTAGGGTGGAAACAAAATACAGTTAACCAGTTCTACAGAAATTTTAACCTCAATATTTCTTACAGCACCGATGACATGATGAAATATGAGCATTTGTGCTCACGTTTGCTATTCCAACCTGACAGAGGAATTGATTTGGACCAAACCCATCCATACTCTTTTTTTCTGACCAGACCTGAGCAACCCCATCTTCTCTGCAAAACTCAAGAATCACTGACAGAAACAGGCCTCCTTACAGAAAGGCAATGCACTCTTTTCTCACTTCCTGAGTGGGCAGTGCCACTGACTGCTTTCAGGAGCCCAAGCAGAAGAGGTGAGTTTAATGGTCTAAATCTTCATTGCAGAATTTTTCATCCACAGTCGCAGACATGAGGCCATGTGGTGAACAAGTGTTTCAGGCATGCTTCTGTCTTTGGTGTTTTCTATCAACTCCCCGAGGTTTTGTATCCAGCAGACAGTTTCTGTGAGGGAAGTCTAGGAGCCCAGCTCTGCTGGAGCTCATCAAGAAGGAATTTGTTTGTCTTAGCTTTGTAGGGTTTATAGCTAGCACCCCACTTCTAAGTGATACAAGGAATCCCTGGCCTGAGCCATAAGGAGGGATCTGAAAAGAAGCAATTTTTCAAACACTAGATAATCATTGATGTGTACAAAGTATTATCTTATTCTTCCAGCTACAGAACAGCAGTGGTTTTCAGGCAGATTGTAGGATGAGCATCAATCAGAAAAGAAAGATCAGAAGTCCTTAAATTAAAACAGTATTTTTTTCTTGAAGTCAGTGAGAAAAACGGAGTGCCCATCACCTGAATAAGCAGCATTGCCTGTTTCATCCAGGCTTCATTCTAGATGCAAATATCTTCAGCTTTCACCTGAATTAGAGCTGGGAGAATCATACTAAATACATGCCCTAGGATATTTTGATCAAAAAGTCTATGCTTTTATGTACTGAAACAAAGTACCTCAGTTATTATTACTGATATAATAATGAAGATATTGATTAGATATCTTTTTTGGTGGTTTTCAAGGACTTCATCTACAGAAATGCTTTTGCAGCAGGTCACAGTCACAGGTGCCATTTAATTTAGGAGCTGGGATGTTCACCTACACAGCTTGAATCACCCAAATCTCCCCACTCCAACCGCTTAGGTCCACTCCAACGCAGGTCTCATGACCCAACTAGCTTGTAATCAGCATTTCTTTTGACATGAACTTCACAGAAGTGTTCAAAATTCAACCTTTCTGCCATCTAACAATCTGCTTTGTTAAAAAGGCAAGATATCTGGCTGTATCCAGACTGCAGGTAGCATACGTGTTTCAGTAGCTTTCGATGTCATGCCATTTGTAATCATGACTTTCACTGACTGACCTAAAGAACAGAACATGATTTATTTCCTATGAAAACATTCTTTGGAAAACATTTACATAACAGACTGAGTTTGAAAGCATCACAAATAAAACAAGTCTATGAAAGAATCAGGCAGATAAAAGCCACAGAGAAATATTCCATATTAACATAAGAACAGTGATGTTTTCTCAGTTTCTTGCAGGTTGTAGAAAGCTTATGTTATTTGTTCCATACTCACAGCATTACTATTTTTCCCCTTAACCTGCATTTAGGAGTTCAAATGCTATCTCTTGACCCAAACGATATCTCTTGACCCAACGGGTCACTGTATAATTAAACCGCAGCTAAGTGTCAGCATAGGCCTTACCCGTACAGTGGCTTACTCCTCTGCTGAATTTAGTCTATTAATGTTTATAAGACTACCCTCAACCTAAATCAAGGCATAAGTCTTCCAGAGACAATATCACAGGCAGCCATTTAGAGTCCTCCCCACAGGTGTCTGCTTTTTCATGCTTAATTTTTAGTTTAATCAGAGCATAACATAATTCTAACCTCTAACATTTCCTTACTGTTGTTTATATCACATAATTTTATTTGGTACCTAACACAGACTACAGGATGATAGAGGTGGGTTTTTGGGGGCTTGTTTGAGGGTTTTTTTCCCTGTCTCCTCAATTCAGATCTCATTAAACAAACCCATTTTTGCACTGTATATTTTCTTTCTTAAAATTATGGATCAGTGATTGCCGATTTCAAAGTTTAGTTTAGAATTTCTAAATTGAACCATTCTACAAAAATTGTAAGGTTTCTTTTCAGCTAATGTATTTGACATAATTTTCCCAGAGTTTGTAAACTTCAGCTTTCAGTTAAAAATAGAAAGTGAACACTGTGGACGTAACTGGTTTTGAAGCTTTTTGGATACAGAGCATGGTTAGTGGAGAGAAATGGTAGAGCTCTGTACACGCCATGTATGTAGTGACAAAATGACAGTGCTTTTCCTGTCTTGTCAGAAATGGCTTTTCCGTATTAAAAAAAAAAAAAAAAAAGGAAAAAAATAAAGGAAAAAAAGGAAAAGAAAAAGGTTTCATGTGTTAGCATGTTATCAGATTTCTACAAAATAGCCAAAAGTTAGAGATGGTCATCAGAACTCAAAGAGCAAAAGAACTTTTGTCAGATTTCAAAACACATTTGGGATTTGATCTTCTTTTCTTACCTTTCCAAAAGCAATACTTTATGTTAGGACCATTTTCTGAATGTCACCAAATTTAAATAGTTTAGTTTCAAAGAAAAAGTTATCTTTAATAAGCACTTATTTTGCTGTTAATATGACACAATGCAGGCATCAAGCTGTGTTCTATGGTTTAAAGCTGCTCAGCAACCTTAGAACATTGCTTAAATTGATTTATCTGTGGAAAATTTGTCCTCCGTAAAGAAATCCTTTAATGGATGCTGCTGAAGGTAGCATTTGTGCCCCTCTCATGAGAAGTGACTGTATAGAGAATGTAGACAGAGCGTGTAAAAATTTCACCATTTCTTTCCTAGTGGAAGAGTGACACCGGTAATTCCTCCATCATTTGCGAATGCACATTTGGTCAAGCCTGTCTGCAGCACTTGCTCTTATTCAGTCTTCTGATCATGTATTCTCATGTCCAAATTGTGGCACAGATAGACTTAGCTGTGAGGCATCAATTAAAAATGAGCAGCAAAAGGAATTGTTTCTTAAATTGTCTCACAGCTCTTAGTGTTCTGTATAGGAGCTGCTCCTGTCTGGGTGGTTTTATTTCTAACTATTCTAGTGCAAAGTCAAATATGTCAGCTCTAAATACACTGTTCACAGATGATCTGCTGTCCTGGGTTCAGCAGTAACAGTCATTTTTCTCCCTCTTAGTACCTGGTGCAGTGCTGTGGTTTTGACTTTCAGTCTGGAGCAACCCTGATAACACCAATGTTTTTAGTTGTTGCTAAGTAATGTTTACTCCGAACAAGGACTTTCTCAGTCTCATGCTTTGCCGGGGAGGAGGGGAAGCCGGGAGGAAGCAGACAGGACACCTGATCCAAACTGACCAAACGGGTATTCCATACCACAGCAAGTCATGCCCAGTATACAAACTTGGGTAGTTACCCAGAAGGGTTAGATCACTGCCTGGTCGGGCTGGGTATCAGTCGGCGGGTAGTGAGCGGTTCTATACTCTTCCCTTGTTATTTCCCTTATCATTATTATTATTGGTGGTAGCAGTAGTGGTTTGTGTTATACCTTAGTTACTGGACAGTTCTTATGTCAACCCCTGGGAGTTACATTGTTTTGACTCTCCTCCCTATCCCTTAGGGAGCAGAGGAGGAAGTAGGCAGGGAGTGAGTGAGCGGCTGTGTGGTTCTGGGTTGCCGGCTAGGCTTAAACCATGACATCTGTTTACAAAAAGACCAGCATGGGAAAATAGCAATCACACAGTTGGCTACAGGGGACTTTTTTAAACAGCCCCTTATCACAGCTCAGCTTGAGAAGTGTGTTATTTGCCATCACCCCATCCATCCACGTATAAGGAGGGACCCCCAGGCTTGCCCAGCAGGCTGCATCTTCCTTTGTCTTCCAAGACGTTTGCAAGACATGAGTATTTTACCTCTAGACTAAGGATGGAAGCAGACTGTTCTTTGTCAATGAGTGAATACATGTGCCTGGGTGGAGATGCTTGTCAAACATTCAGAGTAGTCTTCACTATAGGCAGCTAGGCCTAGAAAGAAGAAAGGGCTGAGGGCTAAAGTGGTGACCAGCCTTTGAACAAATGTCAAGGACAACAGTGGAAAGGGCATGTAAGGAAAGGTCAGTCCCAGCTAGAAGCTATTTATTCTCCTTGTCAAAATACCCCCAAGCAGAAATCACCAGATACAGCAGCTACCCCCAGAAATTACCAATCCACCTACAATACAAAGCAAGCAGATCAGGATTTCAAAATTACATCTGCACATTAAAACATTTTGGCATTTGTTAATGGTTTGACTGTAATATTTGAACTACATGGGAGTGTTTCCCACATTAGCAAGGCTGGCTGCCTGTTTAAAAACACTAGATATCTGGATTAGTGTAGGATGCAAGAAGTGAGCCTTCTGCCATAATATCAGTCTTTGACACTACTTTACCTCAGGGCAAGCACCTCACCAGGGAATAAAATGTGTTTAGAAAAATGCATAAATTAGCACTGCCAAACACTCTTAGATGATATAAAAATTCCATAATATTCAGTTTTAAAACTTCTTAGTACCAGGTAAAAGCTTCATTTATAGGCTATTTTAACCTGCAGTATGAGACTTTGGAAAACAAAGCAGATGGAAAGGTAATTAAAAAATAAAGATCAAATCATAGTCAGAGTTGAGACATTCCAAAAGACAATGAAATAAAATTAAGTAAAAAGCAATACTAAAAAAAACCAAAACCAAAACCAAAAACATTTCACCTTAAGACTTACTCAGATGGGAAAATAAGATATTAAGAAGAATTTAACTGAAAATTATTCAGTTAGTACAGCTCTCCTATATGCAGAACACATGCTAGTATGCCAGACTGCTGAATTAGCTCTGATCGCTTTTCTCACCATCTGTAGTTACTCTACTGGAACAGTTCATTTAAGCCTAACTGTTTTCCCAGCTCTGCATTGGATTCCCTGCATGAACATGGGTTAAGCATATAAGCTATACCAGAAATCCTCCTTCATGGATCTTCTTGGAAGTGTAGGGCTTAAACCACGACAGGTATGCCTGTTTCTTTTTTGTGGGCAAGAGAATATGTACACAATGGATTGTAGACACACAACTTCGAAACTCTAAAAGTTAACTTTTAAATGCCTTCTGCAGAATAGCATGATTCCCATCCTGAAAAATTTAAAAATGACCTATTTTTCTCCTTTACTAAAAGCACATCCTCCTGAATTTCTACAGAGACTACTTATGAAGTTGCATCTTTTTATCAGAGCTAAGAACAATTTTAAATCCTTCTACTGATAATGTAGGAAATAAGTGTAGCAAAATTCAGTGAGAGATCTTAGAGAAGTGGAAGGTGATCTTACATTAGAAAATCTGATTTTTCGCACTCTTACATCCACATACTCAACAGCACTGTGGTGTGTGTCTTAGTGACTTGGTGAGAATCACTCATATGCACCAAGGAGGACAAGGCATGTCGGCAGTCAAGGGCTCACCATGTCTTTGTTGTTCATCTTGACTAGTGATGACCAACAGATTTTGGATTTGCCTTCTATAGCCTTCTGGAATGGATTCAGGTTTGGATCTTTTTTCTCATATCTTTTCTCATCCCTCATAAATATCAGGCAAAATTCCTGAGTTTCACAACACTGTTGCTTTCCTTATCAGCATGTAGTACAGATACTGTCCTCTACTTCATTCCCATAACACTTATCTACAGGCCAGTTTTTCTACATTTCCATTTGAATGAAATCACATACATGGTGCTCTGTAGCAGGTAATGTATACTTTCCCTTTTAACCTTATTCTGCTGTTTCTCCTAGTGCTTTTAGACAAGTATAGACAGTCACATATAGAGGCACACTCTTCCATTCATATTTAATTTATACAAATTTTTACACTAACCCTACCTAGCTTTTTTTTTTACACTAACCCTACCTAGCTTTTTTTTTTTTTTTCCCCCATAATGCCTGAAAATTGTTTTCTTACTGTCTTAGTCCCTGGAAGATGTGTCTTTTTTCCTAGTGTCTTTTGGTTCCTATAGCTCTTTGCATTGCTTCATAATTTATAATTTACAATTTTTACTCTCACTCTCTTTTTCTCCCTTTTGCTATTTTTTAAAATTTATTTTAATTGATATATTCACTTCACACCTGAAGTAGGAGGGCTTGTAGCACATAGGCATACTATTTCTTAATTATGAAATGTGGCTTCTGGACATCTCATAAATTCTTGTTAAACAGCTTTCAAATTGCTTTCACAATTGGCTGTCCGTATTTATTCTTCCTAAACAATTATCTCTCATAATTTTCTCCTGGTTTGTTGTCCTGGTTTCAGCAGGAGCAGTCATTTTTCTCTTTCTTAGTAGCTGGTGCAGCACTGTGTTTTTGACTTTCGGCCTGGGAACAGCGCTGATAACACCAATGTTTTCTGTTGTGACTTACTGATGTTTAGTCTGAGCAAGGACTTTCTGAGCCTCATGCTCTGCCAGGGAGGAGGGGAAGCTGGGAGGAAGCAGAGATAGGACACCTAATTCAGACTAGCCAAGGAGGTATTCCATACCACGGCACGTCATGCCCAGGATGTGAACTGGAGTTACCCGGAAGGGTGAGAGTGGACTGCCGGGGGTCGGGCTGGGGTGTTGGTCGATGGGGTGATCAGCTGTTGTATTCTCTTCCCTTGTTATATCCTTTATCATTATTATTATTAGTGGTAGCTGTAGTGATTTGCATTATATCTTAGTTACTAAACTGTTCTTATCTCAGCCCATGGGAGTTGCATTCTTTTTGATTCTCCTCCCCATCCCTCCGGGGGCCACGGGGGACTACGGTGCGGGGAGTGAGAAAGCAAGACTGCGTGGTTGATTTATGGTTGATTGGGTTTAAACCACAACATTTGTAAAACTCACTCTTTTTGAAGTACAAAGTATATATATTACTGTTCTCTGTTTTCTCATAATGAATGTAATTAGATCCACTGGTCTGTTCATCTTCATTCAATGCAATGAGGCTCAGAATAGGACTACTTTATGCTAGGTTCAATGCCTTTTGTGTTAGATAATTATCATCTATAATTTTTAGAAACTCTAATGATGTTTTACTACAGACTGCACACAACGTCTAGTATAGGTCTTTAAAACTGAAGTCAACAAGAAAAATGCAATTTTTTTTATTGTTGACAATAGCTCAAACTCAGATAAACATCTCTCTAACATAGAGTGCCACCCCCACTTCTGTTACCTACTCTTTTTCTGTAAACCTGCTTCAACTAATTGTTACTAATTTCCAATTGTGTAAATCATCCCACCATGTATTTGCAATATCAGTTATATCCTATTTCTTCTGAGCAGTGAGAATTTCTGGTTCCCTAGATGGCTACCCAAACTCCTGGCACTGCTCTACAGGCACCAGGAAAAGAATTCATCTGCTTTCCCACTTGTTTCATGTCTTTTTTCACAGCTTAGCTGAGTTTGAATTCAAAAACACTACAAGCTGTTCTGTGGAAAACTTCAAATACCGTCCATGGCCTGTATGACCTTAGCAGCAAATTGATCTATTTGAATGTCTCTTTCAGTGTCAGTGAAAACTCTTCCTTTAACTTCAGGGATGGTTGGATTAGACCTCAGCAATCTTGTTTTTCATGATTTTTCTTATTCTTTCTCTCTGCCAATGCCAACCTGGTTTAGCTGCAGGGAGGGAAGTAGCTAAGGAATTTATTCTGTGATTAATGCCTGCAATCACCTTATATACCAAAAGAAACTTTTAAAGTGTTTTTATGTCAATCCTTCCAGTCCCTTAAGCAGATCATATGGCAGATAGACTGCTCAGGAGATCTTGTGATAAGATAAGCAAGTAAAGAAGTTGCAAGGTCTGCTCTGCAAAATGAAGGTGTCCATTTGACTGACAGAAGCCACTCATTTTGTTCTCCTTTTAGTGACCAGATTAGTCTTAAAAATCTCCTACAGATCAGGAAAGGGAACAGAGGAAAGAAAATGTCTCAACAAAAAAGGAATTGCTCTATTGAGTGTGACAGCTGATGCTGTTGGCTTTGCTATCGGTTTAAATATTTGTTCTAAAACCAAAATAATCTGCTTGATACTTAATTCTGCATGGTTTGATGGAAAATGTTAGTTTGCATAAATTCAGAGCTGTCTGCAATAATGCACTAAATCACACAAAGTAAATCTTCCAAGCAAATTACCTTTTAAGAAGGCATATTTTCTTGGTCCCAGAGGAGAAAGCAGGCTTTGGTAAAAGAATGAGGGCTTTTATTTTGTGTTATGCAGCTGCGAGGAAAAATAGATAAAAAAGTAAGGCAGTCTGAAGTAAACCAAACGTTTTGAAAGCTATAATGGTAAGCAACATGGACTCATTGGTGCTTACTTATTTCTCACATTATAGCTCACCATTCATCCTCAGGTTTTCACTTGAGGGTAGGCAAGTACTCAAAACATCCAGTACCGCCACATGCAAATGAGTTTCCATGAAAATGTGGTTAAATACCTTGAGGGGAGGAGAAAGGGAACTTTGAGAGACTAGAAGCAAAGCAGTGGGAAGCCAAAGAACTTCATTTGAGTGTGAGCTGACATAACAAAAGGAAGAGTTGAAGTGCATAGAAAGTTCAAACTTTCTGGCTGGAAGAAAGCATTTAGCTTGTTAGGAGTTATTCTCGAATGCTGCCTATATGGGACAAGCCACAGTTCTTATTACTTTTGACAAGTAAGTCTGAAAAGGAAATGGATAAAAAACCCAAACCCATATTACAAAGAACTTTGCCCTGGAACAAACCTGATGCACCTCTGAGAGGTGAAAAAGAAGGCAGGTTACATCTTCTGGAAGCTGCGTTATATTTTCTGAAAACTGGCACAAGATTTCTCATGACTGCATGCTGAATAAAAGGTGACTGAATCTTCCCCTGGCTAATATTATCCTGTTCTTTCCTCAGCACAGACCCAGATACTGATTTTAGGTGGACTTTTCCTCAAGCAATAATGGCTTCCAGAGCACATCGTATAAAGTGGAAATTTGTCCTAGAGCACTGCCTGGAGAGAATACAGTTTTAATAGCCTGGATGAAAGACATAAATAGTGGTATACTATTTTTCTCTTTTGGTCTCTAGGAATCAGTAAACTGATACTGAGTATCACAGTATATTCTTCTGAAATACGTGAGAAAAGGTGCTATCTTACAATTAGGCTGAGTATAGACAGCAAATCTCTACTGTGTTTCCTCTCTTAACCTGAGTTAAACCTCAATGGCACCCCTGGAGGCTTCTGCCCTTAGGATAAAAGATGCAGCAACTGATTTTTATAGCTGATATTTCAACATGCACAAATAAAGGTAATGTTGAGGTAGCAAATGAATTCCCATAATGGAGGTGTCTCCTATAATGACATTAAAGATCACATCATTCTTAAAATTCAACAAAGTAGAATAATTACCCTAATTTCAAGTAGATTAGACAAACATTCCCAAATATGTATAATAAAGAGAAAAACTGAAGATCAGAAAAGAAATGTGACTGTGTTTTCTGGCATTCCCTGAGTAGTGAGCATAAAAGCAAAGGTATTTAAGCTCTTCTTTAACAAAAAATAAATTGTGAATGTAGTATATAGTTATGCATTGTGAAACCAGGCATATGGCGTATAAAATGCATGCTGAAGATGCCTTTTTGAGGTCTCTAGATGTAAAATACTTGAAGTATTATTACTTAAGGAGGTATTTCTCATTCTGTTTGTATAGACTGTGACACAGAGATTCTTGACCTCTACTGGCCCATGAACAGAAGTACTGGAGTTATGAAGTAAGTCATATTAACTTTTCTGTGGGTTTTGGTTTGGTTTGGTTTTTCTTTTAATTTTCTTTTTCTTTTCCTCCTTTTTTAAAATGTATTTTCTTGGTCTGCAGCCACACTGGGAAGACTTCGAGACAGGATGCTGTCTGGGAAAAACAGCCGAGGATCTCTGGACTAACAAACTGAGGACCTTGATTATTCTTGACTTTGACAAAGATCTCAGGTTTATTCTTAACTTTTAAATACAAAAATCTATCTTCATGAATAGAGATAAATCCACTTATTTCATTATTAAAACAAAGCCAGTTTAGTGACTGTTGTAAACGTTTGTGTATTTTAAAAATAGTTTACTTTTTTTTTCTTAACCTGATCCATTCTAACAGTACAAGGAAAATTCCTCAGCTCTGTTGGATCTCTCCTTTGTTCATACGTCAATGTTGCGAGCTGTAGTGATTCCATGTTTGAGAAATGTATTTTAAGACTACGTCTGTTTTCTGTTCCTGTCTTCTAAATAATTTTCATTTCTCACATTCAGATTTTTATGCCAAATCCCGATTTATTCATGAGGTGAAATGAATGGATTTTAGGTGAAAACTCAATGACTACTAGTAAAGTTACCAAAGTGACTGCTTGTTTTGCTGTCTTGTACCCAAGGAAATGATCACTTCTTAACATCTATGAATTGGATTAATCTCACCCAACTTCTTTTATTTAAACCAAACATTTAATGAATGAGTACACGCAGTAACAGAAAAGACATACTTGACCAATCTACCTTGCTTTGGTGCATGCTTATTAGGAATGGGATTCCTAACTTCACCTATCTAAATACAGCAAAAAGTAAAGCTAATCTGCTACATCTGGAAAGGTAGTCACTGGAAAGGATGGGTAGAAAGAAGGATCACTGGAGGACTATTCATTCCAACAGTATAGGACATTTATTTTAGGATTTATGAATCTCCATCAGACATGTCTATCACTCCATGTCGTCTGTAGAGTTAGATGAATTCCTTTATGAAGGCTGTGAGACTGTGAGGTGCCCTGGAAAAACAAAGGAAGGTCAGGAAGCTGGGTGACTTGGTAACGTGACTGTACCAGGGGAGGCAGGAACAAGGGGAAAAGGTGTCATCAGGTAAGGAGAATACTAGAATATCAGGCTGTGAAACATATGAGGTAGAACCAAGGAGTAGGAGAATATGATGATCAAGAGGCTTTGAGGAAAAATGACAGGATTTCAGAAATATCTAACCAGAGGGAAAGTATGCATTATGCAGCTGATTATTCTTTCTGATTGGAAAAGGAAACTTTCAGGGGTGGAATGGCAGCTCCTCACAATTTAGGAGACAGTAAAGAGCTTCTCAAATCCCATCCAAGCAGCAGAGGGAAGCCTACAGTTTTCTTCAGGTATTTTATTTTTAACTTGAGATGACAACAAACAAAAGTACAAAAGGAAGAGCTCTGAGAGCAGCTGGCTTCCCAGCAAAAGTTAAAAAAGTCAGCAGGCAAGCAGAAGCAACAAGAGCAGGAGTGGAGAATTCATTTTAAACTCCAGATCCCAATTAAATCTTAGAAGATTTTTAAATCCCTTGAGGGAAGGTGGCTGAGCAGATGTCATTTGGAGTTGCAGAAATCATGCAGACAGCGAGACAACGGAACGGCTTTAAAATGTGGTGAGATAGAATTGACCTCAGTGCCAACTTCTAAGTAAAATATAAACACTGAAATGAGAGAATTAACAGTCATTATAAGCAACAAAATAAGATCACTTCTCATAAAGAAGATAACTTTCTTATAAAAGAAAGCTATCTAACATCACATTCTTATGCCCAGATTCACATTTTTCCAAGCCTCAGTAGAACTATTAATAGTTTCTGAAATACCCAAATTTAGTTTGAAATAATCAAACTACAATGGGTTTTAAAACAGGAAAAAAAAAAAAAAAGCCCTGCATATAGGGGAGGAACTAAACTAGCCTGAATCAAACATGTTTCTAGAGGGGAAAACAGCAGTAAAACCCCCTGTACATGGAAATACCCATGTACAGTAAAGGCAAAGGCTAAAGCTACCATTGCTACTGATAACATAAAACAACCAAAAAAATGCTTGCTCTAAGGACCTGCAAAACATAATCTGCTGGTGTTGTTATTTGTGTCAGTTCAAGAAATGGACTGAGAGAAATCAAACTGGATAGCAGAGTGTGTGTATATGAGCTGAAATGAATGTTTCCTCTAACTCCTATGTTTACATTTTTATGAAGTAAATATTAAATTTGATTTTTTTTTGTGAACTCAGTATTGTACATATGGCAAAACTAGTGCCACTGGCCAAGATTACAGAGAAACATTGCCTTCCAAGAAACATGGTGTGTTTGGGGAGAAGAGGGAGAACGCATACAAATAGAAGTCAATATCTTTTATATAGCTTTCAGGCAAAATGTTTTATACAGCTTACTGTGCTAAAACTGGGTTATAATATATCATCTTCAGTACCATGTGTAATCAGTGTTTAGGGCTTTTTATTTTCTCAGATAGCTTCATCTGCTCATTCAGACAGAGCTTGTGCCATTTCAGTGAATCTCCTGCTGTCAGGAATTGCACACATGGAAGTAAACTCTAGATTAACCATCTATGAGCTTTATGGAAGAAGCTTTACCATTTGGAAAGTCTGTTACAGAAACATTATTATTTCTTATTCTATCAGTACATTATAATAATTCAGATGTCCTTACTTTCAGCACTGAATTCTCATATACACCTGCAGATGTTGAGCTTTATTTTCTTGATACCTGTCAACCTTTATTCCTTCATGAAACCTAAGGCTCACTTTTTCTTCTTTAAAAAAAAAAAAAAAAAGAGCTCCTGTCTGAAAATTTGCTAATGGAAGTGAAGGAAGTTTATAAAAACCAAGACGGGAATGCTGACAAAATATTTTACTTTCTGCTGCCTGTCAGTATGTTCTTGCTGTCTTGGGAGTAATGTTACCTTGGGAGAAATTATATGTCTAAATACAGTTTATTAAAGCAAATTTACTGAGGTTACACACCTCATAAATTTAAGAATAGGGACACAAAGAACACTTTAAAGAAGAATATTTTCCATCAGTGATAGCTGGTTAATAGTATGTGCTATACAGAGGCACAAGTGTACGAATTATCTCAGCCAGAGAAAGGTGATAAATAAATATAATAGGCAATTTGGGCTTCGTTTGAAAGACAACTGTCAAACATACCAGCACAACAATAAAGTAAGCAGATATAACAGATACAGAAGTTCAGAGTTGACTAATAATAGTGTTTTTAAATCCCATGTGACCTGCCATGAATTAAAAAAGAAGAAATTATACCATCTGGTTTTATTCAGGTTGTTAAAGGTGATCTCAGGGATTGATGAGACCAAAACCATGGTAGATTAATTTATTTTAGTGTAGCAAGAGCGTACACCAGCTATTCCTTTCACCTGAGGGAGCCAGAGATCCTTGTTCTGCAACAAGTGATAGCACATTAGGTTTTCCCATGGAATAAAGTGATCACCATTTTCAAGTGGCTGACAGGTACTTGATCCTGTTTGGTAACATTTACTGTTTCAAAGAGTATAATTTTCACAACACTACTATCCATTTATCTTTGATATAATGGTTATGTCATCCTCTTTCTTGACCATCTGGATTTTTAAGATGGAATGACCATTTTAATGGCTGAATATTCTAAAAGTACTCTTTTTGCATTTGTCTGCTGATTTATCTTGTGGTCAGCCCCTACAATGGGTCTCAGTAGCAAGGGGAATCCATTCTATACAGAAAAAAAATGAAAGGAAATTGAATCAAATGTCAAACTGGTTTATCACAGGCCAACATTGAACAATCATTTTGTAAAGAGTTTCTGTAAAATAGAAAACATTTTGAGACTTACATTCAAAATTGTTTTCATTATTGGAGCTCCTGGAAGTCCTTGATTGGAATCCCATTCTGTAGGGCACTGTGCAAGCAAAGTATAAAAAGATGGTCTCTTCTCCAAAGAATTAAAAATCTACAGTTAAGATAACAGGAAACGAATACAGGCAGACAGCAGAGTCAAAAAAACCTTGAGTCAAGAGAGTAAATGGTGGTTTCAACGTAGCTTGTAACTGTGAATTTTGCAGCAAAATTTCTAAGAGATTGAGAGGACTGCAAATAAATATCTTCATATGCGTTCATAGGAATGCTTGTTTAAATATTTAACATATTGTCAATGGTAATTGTAGCTGGAAGAAGAGAGATCAGAGTTGATAGATGCAGAAAGCTAACTGGTAGATTGTTTAAAAAAAAGATTAATAACTTACATTTGATTTGATGGTTGAAGCGGTGCTTGCAAGACCTGGTGGACACATGAGCTATGGAACTGCAGGTGGATGTGCAAGGGGCGAGCTTGGCAAGGTCAGGGAGGAGTGTGATATTGTGACCTAGATGGGAAAGTGTTAGAGCTCAGATGGGACTTTTAAGCTCATGGGTAGGAAAATCAGACTATGTATTAGTGAGGTTTTACAGTAAAAATAGACAGAAGTGGGACATAGTCTGAGTGTGAGAATTTAGAAAGAGTCCTGACTGAAAGATGATGCTAGATAGGCCTGCATAGCAGCAAGGACAAAAGATATTCACAAGTGACAAAGAAAGGTTGATACGGGCAGACTCTGGATGGAAGACAAGCTCTGTTTAGCTGCTTCCACTGGCTGCAGAACAGAGAGACCAATATTTTATGTGGGCAGCAGGGGGATCCAAGTAAGATGTGAACTGGAGTTGGCCCAGGAAAACACACTCTGCTGTCATTACACACTGCTGCAGGCAGTGAATGGTGTAGTGTCTATCAATCAGCAGTGTCTGTAGCAGCCCCCAGAGCCTGAGTCTGCTGCAAGTGATGACCTCAGGGAGGAAGGCATAAGGCAGAAGTTCAGGAGAGATCACCAGCATTTGTTTTGTTCCTCGTTATGGACAACAGCATAGAGCACAGGAAGCTGGTCGTGACCTTGTGTATTAAATAATACTTTTCCTTATGAAAAATTCTTGCAATGAAAAATACAAATATAGGGGTGTAGCATGTGTGTGCTTGTAGTTATCTACCTACCAATGCAAAAAAATGTTTTTAGGCAAAGCACCTCCAGGCCAGACCATCTCCTGGATGGTTTGAAGGTTTCCTAATGATGAGAAAAAAAGAGGTCTGGGAGGCAGATGCACAATGCTCAGGTTTCTAAAGTGTTACTCGCATATGCCATTTATTTTATATATGTCATGGGAGAAATGCAAACTGACACACCCTTTTTGCAAATATATGTAAATGTGCCTGTAAATAATACCTGTCACTCGGTAGGGTGTCTTTTAAGCTGATAGTAGCTGGCCTTTGAAGAATGGCAGGGTTTAAAGCTCTTGGGTCAAGATGTGCTTTCGTTTCATTCATATAACTGTACTTAAGCTGACTGACATAAAATAGTAGAAATACTGATGTCCCAACAAAAAGTGTCTATTGGCAAGCTGAATTCTTCAGCATGCCAAAGCAGCTCGCAAATTTCAATCAATGCAAAGGTTCATGTTATTACTGGCTAGAAAGCACCACTGTAAGAAGAAGAGTTGAGCTGGTCTCTCCCAGCTCCTCCACAGAACCCCATACAAAGACCTTGTCATGCGGTCCCTGCTCTGACTAGCTCAGATCTAGGGGAGATCCCTCTCGCTGTGAGGCAAGAGGAGAAAAGCAAGAAGGAGCGAGCAGGAGGATCCCCAGTGTGAGGCCCATGCAGTATGCAGCCCCCAGCTCCTGCCATTCAAGCACACAGTTGGCTGGTCTTCTGCTTCCTGCAGCTCAGAGAGCAGCCACCTGCCCAGCAGGCAGAGGAGAGTCCAAAAGGCTGCTTGGTGCAGAGATGCCCTGATTGTCTATGCACAATGTTCAGGTTTCTGAAGTGTAACTTGCATATGTCATTTATTTCATATATGTCATGGGAGAAATGCAAACTGACACATCCTTTTTGCAAATATATGTTGATGTGCCTGTAAATAATACCTCTGTCACCTGGCAGGATGTCTATTAAGCTGATAGTAGTTCGCCATTTTTATGTTGAAAATATTTGAACAAAAAAAATATTTGATCAAAAACTTTTTTATGTTCAAAAGCCTATTTTTTATGTTCAAAAATGTGATTAAAATATTCCTATTAAAATATTTCAAGGTCCTCTTGTAACTCTCTTGCAACTCATCTATTAGGAAATTTTGGGCTCATACTGTGGGTAAACATAATCTAAGGACTGCTTTAAATTCTAAAGATTTTTAATAAGTCATTTTAACAGCTAGAAGGCTGCAGGAATTCCAGTATTTTGATCCATTACTTGTGTAACCCATGTACCTGTTTCTGGGATGCTTCAGGGGCTAGTATGGTGCTCTCTGAATCAATTGTCCATACACTGGCACTGTCTGTATGTCCAGGGAATAATTTGTGAAGTAGTTATATTATATCACAGCTCCTACATTCTGGCAAATCTGACACAGAGGGGCTATGGAAAACTGATTTGCCACTCCTAAAATTTCCATAATTGTTTGAGTAGAATATGCTGATGTAAATCCATTCAATGCTCCCTCCATCTGTTCATTGCTCAGATGATGTGACAAACAACATAAAATGCAAAACCTACAAACCAGCAACTTAAATCCCATGAGAACAATCCAAATATCTCTTCCTGGAACAAGAAACAAATTTTAGATGAGCTACCTCTCTATGTTTAGGAGTTCTGGCTTCATAACATTTTTAGTGTCTGCAGCTGACCAAGGGAAAAGTAGTGCATTCTCTAATGAGATTTATGGGAACGGTAGTTACTTTTGTAACTCAAAATCAGTCCACTGCAAAGTGCTTGTGTGTCAAATTAAGAAATTTCTATGAAGTAGATATAATTTCGTTCTTGCAGGATAACACATTTTTGATATAAAGCTTCTGTGATAAAAAGTAGGGTTGAGAATAGAGAGAATATATATCCTGTATGCAGCCTTTTCTGTGCTATATAAATATGTGCACAAAACTAAAGAAATCTGAGCTGAAATAAAAGGTTATCTGAAGTAGTGACGTATGTCCATAATCTTTTTTTCCTTCAAGAGAAAATCCAAAGAGAAAATCAAGCCACACACATTAGCAACAGAGTTTTCTTCCCTTAAATACATCTTTCATCAACTGCATCTCATAATGGTGACATTCTAGCATAGGAAAAACAGATCTGAGTTTAGATGACTCTCACCAGGCTCTAGACTTTTTTTGGGTCTCCAGCTGTGGCTATGTGGGTTTGTGGTTACAAACCTATGAAAAATGAATTTGGCCAGTACTGCAGGTGCATTTCAAATAAAATCATATTAATTAGCACTTTTATGTGCATCACAGTAGTCCTACAGTCTTGGAATTTTACTTGTGCTGTCATTATTTGGACTAGCTCCATTTGGAAACTTGAATTACTTACTGGTCTTAGGTTAGACACTGGCATCGGTCATCTGCCTTTAATTCTCAATACCACCTCTTGATATGAAATGAAGAAGTTTGTTTCCCTCAGACATTTTAGTCTCTACAATTTAGTTCAGTGTATGACTTTAGCTTCCATATATAATTCAAGGAACTTACTGCTCTGGGCACCTTTGTTCTCAAGTCTGGAAAATAAATACTTAAGATCAAGTACTGCAGTCAAGACCTAAGTGTCTATTTAGTTAAATGTGACTAAATTATTTAAGGCTGAGGATGAGAAGATTTGTATTGCTGTACATCTAATGACCTGATGGAGAAAACATTTCACTTTCTAAGCACACAAGCGTGTAAATATTTATATTTAGAAAATGCTTAAATATCTTGTCAGTAAAGCTTAATGGGAGGGGTGTTTAGCCACCTTAAAAATATGTTTGCCTTTATATCTTCAGGGGCATATCTGCTAATTCTGTTTCTCAACATGACTGTGTTTTCCACTTAAATCTTTGGGAATTGCGGATACTCAAAACTCTAAAGATTCAATCTATATTAGAGAGTTGAAGGCAGGTCACTCAGAGGAAACATCATAGAAAAATAAATATTAACTATGAGATATTCTCAAGTGAATCTTTTAGAGTTACATAAATAAAAATGAGCCAAATTGGAACCCAATATGGAAATGTATCCAGCACACCATGAAGTATATACAGATATACACTTTTGTTTTTAAAAATGGTGATTATTGAAGTGTTGAGTCTTTCCTAAACTAATGTACAGTGTACAGAAAATAAATATAATAAGCATATTTATAATCACTACTGTAAGAATTATTAATTTATTATTGACACAATTTAAAGTAATTATTAGTAATAGTAATTGCATTATTGTTATTTCTAGAAGCAGTCACAATAGACAAGCACCCTATTGTGTTATTCTGATCATGGAACAATAAAATTGCCTCTGCCATAGGTATTTCTAATTTTGTACAACCTAATCTCTGTAAAAGACAAGAGACAAAATGTGACTACACTGGGTATGAGATGCACATTCAGTATGCTTTGATACATCGTGTTCTCCCAAGCATCCAGGGAAGAAATGTATGCTTGTATTACGCTGTATTTTAAAGACTGTATATGCATCATAATACCAAAAGCACTTTGGAACTGCCTGATAAAGTGGCTGATGTTTTTGCACTCTTAAACTTGTTTGTGCTTCTGAGACCTATGTGGAGATAGACTCACAATGGTGCAAATTACAGTTATGCTGAGTTGAAGAATATTTCACTTATTGTCATTATTACACTTCTTCCCTTTGTCTGTCTTGGTTTTTCTCCATTCTTTGTTGTCTTCTACCCTTTCTTGATACTCTAGACTGAATGCCTTTTTCTTTTACTTTTGTTTTCTTTTTCTTGCACAAACATTCTCCATTCTGTTTGCAACAATCCTCCTACATGTAGCTTGCAAATAAATAGACTTTATTGTCCTTTGGTTCTGCTGTGAAATGCTGTGCCATTAGAATTTAACTACCTATCTTCTTCCTTTGTGACTGTTGTTTTGCTCATCTATCCAGCAGTACTCTACAAGTTAGAATGATTTTTGTTTTGGCTTTTACTGCTGTATACAAACAAATGAAACTTGCATCACTCTACCAGATGATGCCATTCATGTTCTCTTTTGAATAAACTCAGCTTTATGGTCTCTCTCCTTACCTAGATTAACTGGATACAGGTTTTCATTTCCCTGTACAGTGCTGGAATATGAAGCATGCTTCCCTGGAAACTTTAAGTGTCTGAAGCAATCATTTACACATACAGCATTGTCACCAAAAGGGCATATATTTTCAGTTGAAGTTAAAACCAAAATAAAAATCTCTACCTGTTTGTTTGAAAATATTTGCATTTAAAACACTAAGAAACCCCTTGTATTTCATTTCAGAGACCAAAAAAAATTTTTTTCCTATAAGAAATCTGGATTGCAATATAATCTCACTTTTAGACTAATTGTATTCACCAGAATAACAGTTTAGAACACTTCAGAATTCTGCTGAAATGTTTACCTCTAATTGCCATGCAAAATACTTCTGCCATTTCCACTGGGTAGGGCAAAAACAACTGCCATTTTAGCATAGATTCTCTCCACCAGTGAAAAACGTTTGGATCATTTTAATCATTCTGTTCACAACTCTGACTTTCTCTTCAAAGCTATTCATAGAAATTTCTTCAAACTGTTATTTTTTCCTGACAGATGCCCATTCAATATTCTCTCCTCTCTCCTTCTCTCCCTCCTTTCCCCTTCTCTTTCTCTGCTCTCTAGCCTTGTTCCTAAACCAAATGCCAAGGTATTTGGAAATAGGAAAAATACGTACATGTGTACATATGTGTATATATTCACATACTTGCTTACTCACATATGTACCTGGTTTCACAATGTGTTGTTGGGACACTTCAGTTGTACTATTAATGAAACTGCAGCTCCTGTCCTCAGCCTGCCTTAGCAGAAAAGCTCCTAAGCTCTAGCCAACTGTTTTTTTAATGCTGATTTCTAAAATATTGCACCAAATGAGATCCAATAGCAGTATGCAACACTCAGCATGCTGACGATTTTTACTAAGACAGTAGTTACTGATCTGTTTGGATAATTTAGCCTAAATTTGTCCTGGTTTTAAAAAGTCAAATGTATGTTTGATTATGTTTTTGCTGTCTACTTTTAACTGGAAGCTATAATATTAATAATTAATAGGAATTGTGTACATAACGACACTCAGGAATTTTCAGGCACTTTGATCTTTTTACAGGGGCATTATTACTTTTGTTTTCAGAAAGGAAAACAATAGGTGAGAGAGAATGTGACTTGCCAAAAGGTCATACAGCAAATATTGACAGAATTGACTTCTAGAATGAAATCTTGGCTTCGGTGAAATCAAAGGCAAAGCTCACAGAGACAACAGTGGGCTGTCATCCCAGACTCCTGTCCTGACTAGACGCTGCTGAGAAAGACTGAAGATAAAATGTGTTACTAGAATGTAGTTGGGGTATTTTAGGACTTCACACTTTTATTCACAGCTGAACACTTTCTGAGTATGATATATTACTGTGCCCTGTTATTGCACTGGCTCTCACGTGGTGGAGCTCATGTTTGAAAATACAGCTGAGTTAGAAATATGTCCTTTTTCTCTTTTGCAGAGCTGAGGGATGAACTGGATACATAAACAAATGTTTATCATAAGCAAAACAAGTTTTAAACATATATATGGGCATGCTGGAAAAACCCCAGGCACTAGAGCCTTTGGGTTGCTGCTGCTCTCTCTTCCTTCCCCCACCTCCCACACACAGAGTGTGTGCAATTCCTCTGTTCTCTCCTTTTCCAGATGGAGCCAGTTGGACAGAAGCAACCTTATGGTGTCACAAAAACACTTCAGGTTCAGTGTCCATCTCAGGTAAAACAGTTTCCTTACTGCTGTGAGATTAGTTTTCAAATACTGTTGTCATTTTCTGAAGCTGTTGGGAGCATGCACTTTTCCAAGGCATTGCACTGTTAAAAATTCAGTGTTCTTAAGGTTCGTTGACACAGAGTCTTTATTTCATAAAGATAAAACTCTGAAAAGAAAAACTTTTGACAAAATTTAGTCAAATCATCTTACTGTGTCAGGTTTTTTTACTCAAAATATAACTGGCTAACCTGAATCTGTTAATTGCAGATCAGAGATGTGTCAGCAATAAAACTAAGTCTATGTCTTTTTATATAATTTGGCTTTTCTGTGATTTGACTCTGTCTGCTGTCAGGTTTAACTATTTTGGCCCCTGGAGCTGTCAGTTGCGCAGTAATATCTCCAGGCTCTGAGCATCTTTGGTTCAAAGAACAGGTTCTTGAATGCTTTTGCATTTAAGCTCCGACTTCAGTAATTTGATAGTGATAAAATATTACTGGCACCCAAAAGCCTCACTGAGCAGCAATTAAAACATCAAAGAAATTCAATTATCTGTTTTGTTTGATGTTAGGTTTAAGGCAAGAGGTGGTGCTGTGCCTAGAGCATACCAGGGATTAATTTTCAGGTCTAACCTGGTTTACTTCACTTAGTGCAGTGTCATTCAAAAATTAATACTGTAAAGATTTTCTCCTCTTGGAAAATCTAGCCAGAAGCGGATTGTATTTCCACTAGCATTTCCACTCTCTTCACTCTGCAGGGAAATCCATATTTGTTCACATACAGAAATAATAACTACTCATCCTCCCCGGAGACATTAAACACCAAAGAAACCTCTCAGGTATAGTAGGACTGTTTGTTTGCATCATATGGATTGAGTGTATTCCAGGGAGTAGGGCAGATGGGTGAGAGTGTGTTGTAGCCTGATTAAACAATGCTACCTGGGAAAACTAAATACAGAACTCCAGCTCTTTATTCCCATGCTTGATTAAGTAGTCAGATGTTAAATAGCACATTTTCTCCTTGGTGGGTTTTGTAGAGTGTGATTTAAGGTAAACGTGTTCAGCCAGCCTAAAGTACATTGTACCTTCACGGTTAAGAATCGTTTTTAAACATCTGGATAACAATGTTAATTTCCCTGGGTTAAGCAGACAGTGAAAATGGGGCCATTTAGTCCTCCCGTGGAGGAAACTAGATCAGAGCAGTCTCACACCACTGTGTGAGTCTGAATTCGTCTCATTTACACCATAGTGAAAATGAAGAACAATGGAATTTTCAGTTTTCTCTTTTTTTGTGAGATGGTTGGGAATGAGATGTGTGGAGTTAAACAGCCATGCTCTTTTCTTTTTTGTCATGGTGCTCTGGTTCTGAGCAGAGCTTGGTGCTCCCAAGCAGCTACCAAGGGAGGTGATAATGCTCATTTTCATGTCCCAGAACATAGTGTCTAGACTGCATCTGCACTCAAAATGGCCTGTATGTCACTGGAATAGTAATGCACGTTTCTCCTCTCATTTTAATGTTGCCATCTGTTTTGTTAGTTACTCAGGGTGTATATACCTCTGCATGTGGCAATGGTACCTACCACCCTGATTTTCAGTAGTAGCTATGGTGTAGGAGGTGAGAAGCAACACTGCGTTATGTTTGTGGGTTTTGGTTTTTGGTTGGTTTTATGAAAAAATATAAAACAAAAATGAAGCAATGGGACAAGACACACAAGTCTCTTTTCCCTGGGCAAGTTAGTCTACATAAAGAGCTCTGTAGAGACATCTGGAGCAAACACATGTCCTTGAGTCTTGTGCAGTGGTCTGCTGTGTGATGTACTGATGGTCAGCTTTCACTAACAGTAGACCTTAGGGATGTTTCTATTAGTAGACTGCAATCCAAAAGAGCCCGAAGGGCAAATCCCTAGCTGCACATCACATACAGAGCTGCATGTGGAGAAGGCAGGCTCACGGTCTGCTGATAAAGGTACAGTTTAGTGCTGGTGCATTCCAGGGACATTCAAACACTTTCTCACAGAAAGATGTGAGCTCACCTTGCTTGGAGTATGGGAGTACAGAATTGATGCCCAGCTGAACACAGCCATGGCACAGAGTCTGAAATAACTGGCCCTACAGGTAGGCAACAACTGCATTGCACTAATGTGGCCATGTGCCTTCTAAGCAGTCTGAGCTTGTGTCTGCCTTCAAAGGGCACTTGTAGGCATGGCCTGAGGACAGGGTGAGCTGGGTAGAGGTATACAAAGCATGTGGGACATTTGTTAATCTAATGCTCTGAGACATAAATCGCTTATCATGACCATAGTATAGTGAGTCTGATGTGAAGCCCTGATGTGTGCTCTGTCTGTCTTTGCAGGAGAGAACTTACGGAACAAATATTCCCTGTTTAGACCAGGGTCCCTCTGATACAGTTCCAGTTTCAGGTATGCCCCTATGCAATTGTATTGTAGGGCTACTTCATTTAATGGTAGAAAGGGAATAGGAACTGGGTTCAGTTAGGAAAGGTGCACTTTTACTCGAAGCAGTGCACTGTATTGACTGTGGCTTTGTTCCTTTTTGGAACAACATAAGCAGTTGTATAGCAAGATGCACATTCTCCCTCAAGGATGGTGAAAGCTTGTGCAACTGCACCTTCCATGTACAAACAAAATGACAGTGGAATAGAGAGGAGGTAGTTGGGTTCATTTTTCAGTTCAGGGGTGGAAAAACTGTATGCATGGAATGGGGGCTTTTGTCAGGCTGGGGTGTAAAAAGCCACATGGAATTTTGTCACCGGATGGGATTCGTTTTCCCTCAGTAGCTGTGATTGTCTCCAGATTTTCACCCTGTGTTAGCGCAGAAGCTGTGCCTGCTTTTTAATCATTTTCACCAGTTAAAAGGTATTTGAGTAAGCGCAGATGCAAGACTGAAATCTTACTGCCTCCCTTGTCGCTGTAGCTAGTACCCACCTATAGTACCAAGAATCATTTTTGATTTGATGCCTTTCATGCCTGCAGTTTTGAGCTGATGCTGTCATGAATACTAAAACACTGTCTTTGCAATGCTAACCAACACAATCTGAAGTTTTCTGTCTTTCCTCTTTTCCTTACACTGCCTTTATTTCTTATGTGTTAGTTCATAATTTGAGACCAGCAGATATTCGGGTGATTGCTGCCCTGGGAGATTCTCTCACAGTAAGTAAAGATCACTGGGTAACCATCATTAAGTAATGAAAAAGCATCTCTGAATTTCCAACACGAGAAATAGAATGCGTACAGTTACACCCTATTGAGCTAAACATGTTTGTCACATAATCTTTTCTACCCTCCACCTTGACTGACTGGTCACGAGTCAGATCACAAGACTAATCGGAGTGCACAGTTCCCATTTAAAGTCCACAAGTGTCACACAAGGAAGAGCTGCAAGAATAAATTGTGCAGCAGCAAACCCAGCCTGCTGGAGTGGACGTGCACCAATTGCTTTTCTTTATTGATTTTAGGAGGCTCCCAAGGTATTGGCTTTCGTAGCCATCAGTAAACAGCGTAAATAGGAATAAAAATCTGCTGATAATTGTGTGTATGTGTGTGTATATATATGATAAATCTGTATATATGATAATATCAAAGCCTATAAAGCCATGTCCGTTTATATTATCTGAATATTGGAGTAAAACTGCGATATAACATCAGGTGTGTCAAGCGTAACTTATCTTGAGAACTTCTTTTAACACTGTTCCTGGAACTCTGTAAACTCATTATCTGTAAACCGGCTGTGATTCTTCAATCAGTGACGACCGTTTCACTGCTCATATCATAGTTCATGTTTCTTGTGTGTTCTGGGCTGATTACACATTAAATCCTTGTAGTCTTCTTTCTTAGGGAAACTGGGGGAGGGAAGAAATAAAATCGCTGTAGCACTTTTTAATATAAGGAGCATTATAATAAATTATTCACTCAGGATCATTGCTATCTTATTTCTTCTTCATGGAAATTCAGGGTATGAATATTTTGAACATTCTCAACCATTTTTTTCCCTGCTTAATCTAATGAAGAAGTTGACAGAAGAGGGTAATTCACTGGCTCAGAGCTAAAATACCTTCAGCCCTTGAGCCTCTTGAGAACAAGGATCTGGTTTATTTTGGGAACATGATGTAGCTTGCTTCATTAATGTACTCTTCAATTATTTTCACTAAGATCAGTCAGAGAACTAGTTACTGTAGCAATGTTTATTTTCTGAAGGTGAACTCCTCTTCTGCTTCCAGGCAGCTAATGGGGCAGCATCCAAACCTCATGATGTCCTGGATGTCCTGACTCAGTACAGAGGTCTTTCTTGGAGGTGAGTCCCAAGAATTCCCACCACCTCAGTCCACCCCAGAGGGAAGGGAATCCATTTTCTTGGGTTGTGATATATATATATAGTTGGTTTTGTAGCAAATGGAGGCTTGTGGAGAGTGAATTTGACTTTAATTTTTGCATGGAGGCACATGGTTGTGTATTACTCATGATAAAGAAAATATTCAAACTAGTGGCTATGTAGAGTACAATGTAGCATGGCTGGAATAGACCTAGATACTCAGATGAAATAGGGTCCTTGTTAAGATGGTCCCTTTTCCTCTCATGGTTTAGCTAATGCAAAGGAGACTTGTAGATCCCAGCGCCATTGTATCACTTGTGTATTTTGTGTTTCTCTCCCTGCTCTTTCTGTATCTTGTCTGCTCTTCCACATTGTATCCCACAGCACCCATTTGCCACATTTAAAATCAGTGGTCTACAAGAAGTCAAAACAGGATCTTTTTTTTGCTGCTGTTGTTTCATATGCAGTACCTATTTCCTTTACAGTATTGCTTGCATCATGCAGAACAATTAATCAGTACAGACTTTTACATATGCAGGATTTTATTAGACATGTCAAAAAGCCACCCTGAAGAAAAGCAATCATATTCACTTGTTATTCTGCAATTATATGATTTAATACCAAACCTGTTAGGCTGATTTTCTGTTCATCATTTCTTACTGCAGCTCCAAGAAGTTTAAACAGGTACTAGAGCACTTCAAAGTATTCTATTCCAAATTAAAGAGATACTATAAAGGTGTTCAACTTTTTGTATTTTGATCTTCGACAATAATCTACCGACATTTTGGAGGAAAAAGTATCCTAACATTTTCTACAGCATGAAGGAGAGTAAAGAGCACACAGACATATGGTGAATTTTAGCAGTCTAGTAGTATTCTTCCAGTTGAGTGAAGTGGGGAGGCGAAAGGTATTGAGTTACTTAGCACTTGGAAATATATGCTTTTAGAACTTGTTGTTATGGATACGAAGGGTTTGTTAACTAAAAATGGCAGTAATAAATATTTTAATAGGGACCACAATAGCAAAGGTGGCAGCTTTTCAAAATCCTCATTTCTTTCAGCTAGGTTTGAACATCTGCCAAACCACGCGAGAATTGAAAGGGCAGCTAGTGTACAGGGCTTTTAATTATGATTATTATGGTTATGACAGATTCTCTGGTTTCGTGACCCCTTTGGTATGCGCACAAACAGCTTGCTTTGATTTAGTACAACCACCGCAAAATGTGCTGTGTACATGTGTAGAAACCCCAAAAGGGGGAGCTCTCTTACTTGGTCCGCTGCCTTACCAAGTCCATCATATCTTGGAACGTTTCTCTCTTCTTCTTTCTTTTTAACAGTGTTGGAGGAAATGAAAACATAAGCACGGTCACGACACTAGCAAGTAAGTGCCTTTTTCCATAAACTTGATAAATATCTGGAGCTGTTTATCAAAACAGCTGTTGTTATAAAAGAAGACATAAAGAAAGATTTAAAATTTATAGCATGACAGAACCAATCCCTTTGTATTCAATGCCCAGTGCAGAGTAAAAGTTGCATAACAACCAGGCTGTAATTGTCTGTGCATGACTTCACTATGTATTTTGTAATTCCAAGGGGTTTGGTTGTTTCAGTGTTCTTCTGTTGGTTATAGTTCTGTTCAAAATGTGTTGGGGATAGATAAATCAAAGATCTCAAATAATAGCCTAAAGAAACTATTTTAGCTGTATGGTAAAGTTGTTTTAGGCAGGAGAAGAATCACATTACAAGATCAGATTTTACATGCTTTTTAGAGGTCAGGGCATCAGATCTGGGTGTTTGCAAGGCTGGTTTGTAACCTAAGATGTAGAAGGGAATCTTGGGTCTTTGGGGTTAATACATCTGGGGAGATCAGGCTAAAGGATTTGATTCCAGTCCATCTGCAGTTAGAGTACGATGGCATGGAAGCCTCCTGCCTGAGTGTAGGGTTACTCAGCCTCACTTACCAGGCAAAATAGCATTGCTAGCCAGGATGATCGTGTAAGGTCATGAGATATCTGAATTCATGGAATTCTGAAATCTTGAAGGGAAGGAGATAGTTGTATGGTGATGAAACTCCACGTTTATTATACTTAAAGGTTAATTTTTTGATAGGATCTCTCAAAGCTTTTTAATGGTCTTTTACTAAGATTTAATCTTTATAACCTTATTCTCTACCTGCTGCAGTAAGCAACATCTTAGGGTGCTGTCTTTTTCTGCAGATATTCTTCGTGAGTTCAACCCATCCTTGATAGGGTATTCCACTGGCACTGGAAGGCAGACTACAGATAATGCTGCACTCAACCAAGCTGTGGCAGGGGATTGTGCTGAGTAAGAGGAAAACTCTTTAAATTTTAACAGAAAGTAATTTTTCTTTAAAACTCAGGTCTAACTAAAAAAGGTCCCATAACCTGCGCTTTGTCAGGAGCATAATAAAAGGCTGCTAGGCAGACCCAAAAATACTTCATTAGCCCAACTCTAGCTTGAAAGCCAAGAAATGTTATTGTTTCCAACCTATGCCAAATTAGCTGCAAAAGCAATGCTTTCTCCAGTATTCTCGATCAAGAAGCCCAAAGCACTTTACAAGCACTACTCAAAAAGCTTCACATCTGTATTGTGAGGCAGAGAAAAATATCCCTGTTTCATAGGAGGTATATTCAAAGCCTCTTGTCAAGAGTTTGCGTAGAGGAACTAAGAGCAAATTGTGGATTGCTTATGGTCACTCTGAGGTAGAGCTGGGAATTAACTAGGGACCACTATGCTCAGTCTTCAGTGAAAGTCATATCTCAGAAACACTTCTTATAAGACATGTCTCAGTGGCTTGAGGCCATGTAATAACATTGATACATGCACGGGTGCTTCAGTGATATGCGTACCAGTAGCATCTGCCTGAAGCTGGAAAAGAACAAAGTGCACTTATTTTGTGGTGGCACAGTGCCCTTTCTATATAGCTTGCACCAGTGTAACTATGCAGCATTTGCAAAGTGGTTGAGTGCCTGTTGGATGCTAGTTGTTTTCTCCTTTTTTTTCCACCACTGTCTCAAAATATAGCCTTTTTTGGGTACCATAGCTTTCATCCAATGAAAATTGGACTTTCTCAGGTTTTTTTACCCATTATATGAGGGATTTTCATTCGTCAGCTTTCCTTTTTGCCTTGCTCTCTATGCAGGATTCCTTTTTCATTTTTATGATTTTATTTGTTAGGACTTTATTTTTCTATTATTTTTAGGGATGTTCCTGCGCAGGTTAGAAGACTGGTGGACCGCATGAAGAATGATACTGTGAGTTTAACATGGCGTTAATATCTTTAGAATGAAGTTACTTTGGCAGCATTAGTTTCTGACAGATGCCAACAGAGGATGCCAAACATGAAAGCTACAGCAGTGTACAGTGTAATATTCCTCAGTGCAGGGTGAGTCAGCACAGAATAATCCACAGCTTTGTCTTAAATGACACCATGTGATAGCCACTATCAAACCCAGATAATTGCAATCTTCTTATCATTTTTACGACAAGTGGCTTGTAAATTCCCTGCTGTCATTTCCCCTCCCAACCTATGTCACCATGTAAGATGACGGAACTTCACTTCTGCTAGGATTTGCCTGTGGTACTATTAATTATCTTGTAAGCGCATGGGTTTTGCAGCAATAATGATACATGCTAGGGTGTTGAGGGAAAGCTTTTTAAGTGGCAAATCATGGGCAGTGAACATGTGAAATGAGGAAAAGACTTGTTTTCTTAAAAACAATTTAGTCCTTTCTTGAGTCATCAACTGACTTTTGACTTACACATTTGTTGTTAGGAATCATTTGATTTATAAAACACACATTAGGCTGTAGAACACACATTAGGCTGAGGATCGCTTGCATGTTTTGCACCTCAACTGGTGTTTTGCATGTTTGCTATTCGTAATTTGACAAATGAGCTATGCAATCAGTGACCTGTTACATTATATCATTTTGTCTTTGTGCACTTGGAAAGCAGCCAAAAGGCCTTCAAGATAGCTCTGTGTGCGTGTCTGGTATGAGGACTCTGGTAAATATTCATACTGGCAAAAACATTTGCAGTACCTTCTGTTTTGGTTCACTTTCTCATAAACAAGATTTCAGTCTGATGTCTCTATCTGATATGAGATTAAAAGGATTAGCAACTAACATTGAAGCAGTTGGAGGGTTTTAATTCAAACCATTCAAGGCTCGTAAGTTCTACTATACTTACATTGTGTCGTATCTATTGGCTTGGAAACACCACACAACAGAAATGAATACAAATACTTTTTATTTGGCTAATGAACTTCTTTCTGACTAGAAAGCCTGTTCATATTAAAGATCATGTAAAGATCTTTGATTTAAGAGCTCCTTTTTTTCCTCTTTTTAAAAAACCTAGTTAGTGCGGGAGGAAAAGCAATTTTCCCCACTCTTGATTTGGATAAGTACATTTTGAGACCAGCCTACTGAACAGTGTGTTTACTAGTTGGAATATGTTGCCTTCTGTCTCTGAAGATAGATGTTTTTAAACCACTTGAGGCTGATGTACTATTGCTGCTTTTCTTAGAGGTTTGCACTGAAATTGAAGTGTTAAGATACATAGTACATCTACTACATTGTACTGAGCATAACTGAACCTTTCCTCAAAGCTAAGAAGGTGTGTGTTTACTATAGCGTAATGACCCTGCATTAGCTATCCCTCTGCAAAATCCTTTCAGAGGAAAAAGTGCTATTTTTTACTGGTATTCTTAGATAGAGTTAATATTGCCCCTCTATTCTTTGCAGTTTGTCTCACAACAAGACTGAAACATATCACCCTCCAGGGTTTTCCAGCCAGATAGCTGCATTATTTATAACGCAGTAAAAGATATACCATCGTTTTTGCAATGAAGATATATTCTTAGAACTGCAGGAAAAGTCGCTCAATGTATACACAGAATATTATTAAGAAAAGCATCCAGATGGATTTTGAGCAATAGTTTTTGGAAGCAAACAATTCTGCATGGTGCTACTGATATTGTAAGCCTTATTAAGATTGTAGCAGTTTCTACATCTTCAGTCATGACTACAAATTCATTTTGTTGTGGATGCAGAGAGAACTACAGCCGGGTACCCTGAGAAATGTTGAATTTGTGTTTATTTATGTTGCCTGCCT
The DNA here is from genome assembly GCA_026283785.1 of Coracopsis vasa. NCBI lineage: Eukaryota > Metazoa > Chordata > Aves > Psittaciformes > Psittacidae > Coracopsis > Coracopsis vasa. The sequence continues at coordinate 1,214 of JANHGB010058370.1, read as the reverse complement.
CTCTCTCCCCTTTTTTCTTATTTTTTATTAATAACTCTCATTCCATCTCCTTCTGTGTGCAGAGAATAAATTTTCAGACTGACTGGAAGCTCATAACACTTTTCATAGGAGCAAATGACCTATGCAAACTCTGCAGGAACCCAGTAAGTCTCCTGCTGCCTGCAGTGTAAAGTGGGACAGCCTGGGCAAAGGGTCTCTGTACATTGCATTGGGTGAGAGGTCAGAACCTCAGTAGGTGAGACCAGAATAAGGTAGGTCTTATTTGCATAGCTCTGGAATGTAACTGTACCGAGCCCTTCAGGTTGTTCAACTTGATGTTATGATAAATTAAGTGATATTTTTAGAATAAATTACATAATTGTCCCTGCTTTGTTCTGCTATTAACTAAGATAGCTTTCTTTTATCTAGTTACTTTGTCACCTGTAGATAAAAGGTCAAGGGTTTTTGCTCTTCTTTGCCCTCTGCACAGTCACACTCCGAAGTGTTATTTGGTGCTCTCTTACCAGTTTCAGTGCTATGGGAATGGTTCTACCCACAGCTCATGCTGATGTAATTATATATAATATAGCATATATTATATAGGTATATAATATATATACATGCATTCTGTATGTAGCCTTTGTTATGTGTGACTGTAGAGGGGGTGAAAAGCTGTGGCAGACTCTTCACTTGATGAGGAGTGTTCCTGACCCAGACATGAAATAGCAGTTGCACACGCATGTGGGTGGCAAGGAGGTAGCACGTCTGCATCCAAAGATCAAAGTGATACTTCCCTTATGTTGTACAGCTACAAATAGTGCCAGCCACAATGTGTTTGGTGAGCTATGATTTAGGAAATGAATGAGGGAACTGAGCTGTCTAGTTTTGTAGAGTAGGCCAGTGGGGCTCTCAATGAACTTCTGCTTGAAATTAAATCAAAGAGAATTAAGGCTGAAAATAAGGCAGGCGTTTCTCATAGGGAAGCTTATTTGATTGTTGAATAGTTCCATAAGTGAAGAAATAAAAGTTGGATTACATGAGACAATTAAATTAGAGGGTTTAAACCACTCAAATGGAACAGGGAAATTTTGCTGCTGAGAGGCAAGTATATAAAGTGATTTAATTTCCAGATAAACGCCTAAGCTTTGCCAGTTATTATCCAACTGGAAAAAAACAGCATTTAAATTCCCTTTATAAAAGTTAGGCACCTTCTGAAACTGTGCTCATAAAATTAA
>JANHGB010058369.1:0-62483 GCA_026283785.1 Coracopsis vasa | reverse complement strand
TATCACGGTCCCACTCCACCACAGAAACAAGGTCTGAGAAGCTTGTGCAGCCTGGCCGGTTTCTAGATTTTTTTTCTTCTTCTTTTTGCAATAGAAAAATAAGAAAAGCTGTCATTCTTTGCCTTAATAATCCAGTTTGACTGTTCAGAACGAAAGCCCAGCACAGCAGAGCCGTGAAATCTCTACAATGGCAATTACGAGGCACATCAAGACTTCCGTTTCTCCAACGCAGAACTAACTCATTAGGGTCGCTGCTCAGACGTTTGCTGTTTACATACATACGTACAGACATCACACACCCCCCGGGAATCCCCGAGGAGGCTGGCTGCGCGCGCTTAATCTAAGGTTTCAAGGCTAACATCCTACACGAGGCAGGACCGCTCCCATCCCTCGGCAGCCAACTGTGCACGACTTGCACCGCCAAAGGGATATCACGCGGCAAACGTCTGCGGCCTACGCCAAGCGCGTTCCCGTCAGAGGCCCTCCTCTACGCGCGCGCGCACACACGACACGGTGGGGCTGGGAACCAAGGCGAGCCGGACAGCACCAGCAACCGCGCCGCGACAGCCGGGGACGGGGACGCCGCACCGAAAAAGCGCGATGGTTTAGGGACGCTGAAGTAGAGAGCGCGACATCCCAGAGAGGCCCCGTCCGTCCCCCGTCCCTCCAGCCACGCGCAGCAACGCCGCCACCCGCCCTGCCCCGCTCCCGGGCGCCCACCGCGCAACGGGTCCTCGGCTCAGGGAGCCTGCGAGCGCGGGGGCAGCGGGAGTGGAGAAGGGAGAGGAACCGCGCACAGAGCAAAGCCGCGGCTACCCCCACCTCCTCATTCACCTCGTCCTCGTAGATGACGCTGGCGGGGAAGCGTCTTGCCGACGATCTTTCCGAAGACAGTAGCGGCGCCACCGGGCCACGCGGCCCGACAATCTCGATAGCCACGACAAAGCCCTTTGTCGCCCCCGCGCTTCCTCCGCTCGGCCAGGCCCTCCGCAGAGCCCATTGGACCGCCAAATCGCCGCCGGCCGATCCCGCGCTTCGATTGGCTGCCTCGCCTGCCGTTTTCGCTTGTCCCCGCCCCCTTGGCGGATCAGCCCTCGTCGACAGGGCGCTTACAGCGGCTCGGGGAGTTTGCGCGCCCTTGGGGCGCGGAAGGAGAACACACTGGGCGAGTCCGCGGAGGGGGTCCGCGCCGTGTAGTGCCGCGACCCTGTGGGCGGGAAACGGGGCCTCGGAAGAGGCTAGTGTAGCTAGAACTACTGTCTCCTGGTATTTATTACCGCATCGAGTCCACCCCAAACGTGCCTGTGGCTTTTTTTTGGTGCCGCTCCTTCCAGTCAAATGACTGCTTTTGCCGGGGCGGGCCTCAACTTTTAGGAACATTTCGCAGAAACAACGGAAGTTGCTCTGAATTGCTCCCTGAAAGCCCCGCTTCAATTGCAGGCGCTTCTGAGATGCACGCCCCCTGGGAGAAAAGAAAACACAAATAAAATACAAAGCGCCTGTTCAGCACTGGTGGCTCGAGGGCCGGAGGGCAGATCGAGAGAGGCTTTGCGCTGAGCTGGGTAGGAGGCTTTTAGAAAAAGAGGCAGCGCCCCCAAAGCTGCCCAAGGGTGGTCTGTGGTGCCCTGCATCCCCGGGGAATAGCGAGCAGTTTGATTGGGCTACACAACTGTATTGCAGCTTATACAACCCCTGCTTTCCTCTCTGTCGGGCTAAGGATATCCCTAGCCGCCTTTGCGGCAAGGCCACGTTGTCGGCTCACGCTCAGCTTGGTGTCCACCAGGAGCCCCCCCCCACGTCCTTTTCTGCAAAGCTGCTTTCCAGCCAGTCGGCCTCCATAAAATATACCGGTGCGTGGGGTTGTTCCACCCCAGGTGCCGGACTCGTGCATGTTCAGGTTCCTCAGGCGGTCTCGAACCGGATCGTTTCCCACGATGGGAGGGACTTTGTTCCCCCAGTCCCTGCCTTGAGGTTCAGGGACTTGAGGCACGTGGGAACAGTGACTGCCAGTGAAAACGGAGGGAAAAAAAATCGTTGAGTACCTCGCTCAGCCTTCTCCATGTTGGTTGTCACTAGATCATCTCCTGTCTTACTTACTGGAGGGGGGTGGGTCCTTGCTTCCACCCTCTGCAGGCTTCCTTCTTGTGCTTGAGTTTGGCCAGGAGCTCCTCGCTCATCCACGTGGGCCTCCCGGCATTTTGGCCCGACTTCCTGCTCGTTGGGATGGACCAACTCCTGAGCTTGGAGAGGAGGTGACCCTCCAATACGAACCAGCTTTCTTGGGCCCCTCTTCCCTCCAGGGCCTTATCCCATGGGACGCTTCCAAGCAGATGCCCGAAGAGGCCAGAGTCAGCTCTCCTCAAGTGCAGGGGTGCGAGCTTGCCTTTCACCCTCCTCTCGACAGCCTGAACTCCACCATCTCACGATCACTGCAGCCAAGGCTGCCTTTGATCCTTCGCATCCCCAACAAGCCCCTCCTTGTCGGCCAGCAGGAGGTCCAGCAGAGCACCTCTCCTCGTTGGCCCCTCTGTCACTTGGGGTGAGGAAGTTGTCGTCGACGCGCTCCAGGAACCTCCTAGATTGCTTATGCCCCGCTGTCTTGTCCCTCCAGCCAATACCGGCGTGCCTGAAGTCCCCCGTGAGGACCAGGGCCTGCGAACGCGAGGCTGCTCCTGTTTGTCTTCAGGGGGCCTCACCCGCTTGCTCTTCCTGGTCGGGCGGCCTACAGCAGACACCCGCAACAATGCCACCCTCACCCGTCTTCTCTTCCATCCTTACCCATAAGCTCTCGGTCGGCTCATCAGCCCTCCCCAGGCGGGGCTCCGTGCAGTCCAGCTGTTCTCTTACCTAAAAGGGCCACTCCCCCTCCTCATTTTCCCAGCCTGTCCTTCCTAAAGAGTCACGGGACCCATCCCACCGCGCCTCCGTGATCCCCACGAGATCGTAGCCCTGCAACCGCGCATGCATCTCCGGCTCCTCATGCTTATTCCCCATGCTGCGTGCGATCGCGTACAGGCACTTCGGAGAGGCACCCCAGCACGTTGGCTCCCTAGAAAGGGCTTTGGGGACTTCTCCAAAATGGCGCCTTGTAGGCGCTTCTTTGCTTACATGCAAATGCTGGAGGTGACCTGCTGGCTGGAACCAGCCGTGTCTGCCACAGGGCAGACCCTGACCTCTTCCGGCAGAGGCGGCCACCCCTGGAGCACTGTGTCCGGTTCTGGTCCCCGCAGTTCAAACAAAGACGCAGACAGACTGGAGAGGGTCCCGAGGAGGGCCACAAAGATGATCAAAGGGCCGGACAACCTGCCCTATGAGCAAAGACTGAAGGAGTTGGGTCTTTTCTCCCTTGGAGAAGAGAAGGCTCGGGGGGGACACACAACACACCTCAGCACAGTCTTCCACTACTTAAAGGGGGGGCTACAAAGAGAGGACAGAGGCACTCTCTTCACAAGGAGCCACATAGAGACGACAGGTACAAGTCTGTGCCAGGAGAGAGGCTTCATCTCCATACAAGACAAACTTGGGGTTTGGTTTTGGGTTGGTTTTTGTTGTTGTTTTTCTTTTAGACAGTGAGAACGATCGACCACTGGAACAGCCTCCCCAGGGATGCGGAGGAGTCCCCAGCGCGGGGGGGGGGGGGGGGGGAGGCAGGCTGTTTTAATAACCCTTTGCTCTCTCTGAAGTATCGGCAATGCTGCCTGTGAGGAGAAATATCAATTCCACCAGGCACCACAGGCTTCCAAAACCTACGGTAATCACCCAGTCTCTCTGAATGTATAAGCCATACCGGCTTCTTCAAAATTCCCCTGCCCCCGGAAGCGGGAACACCTCCTAAATACCTTAGGGAGTTTGCACAGACAGAACAATCGATGTTACCTAGCTCAGTCATTCAGTAAGCAAGCAGTGCACTGCACTCCACTGCACTGCACCAGTGCAGTTTCAAGGAAACATCCGAGATCAGTTTCCATCTCCTCCCGGGAAAGATTAAATAAAGGTCAAGTCCTCGGGTTGCTTACGTGCCCGCGTCACCAAACTTCACCTGACCACTTAAAACAAAGAAAGAAAGATGAAGTTTGCCGTCTCCCTGTCATGTACTTTTGGTTTGGGTCTGGCGGGGACGGAGGCAACTTTCCCCGTAGCAGCCCTCGTAGTGCTGCGCTTGGTAGTTGTAGCTAGAAGGGCTTTGATAACACAGCAGTGTTTTGGCTACTGCTGAGCAGTGCTCCCACAGCATGGAGGCTGTCTCTCCAACCACCCCTCCCCCCAGCATCCGGCAAGCTGGGGGTGGGCAAGACGTTGGGAGGGGACAGAGCCAGGACAGCTGACCCAAACTGACAAATTTGTCAGTTCTCCACTGTGCTATGGAAGCAGCACAGCTGCCATTCAGGCCTGTTGTTTTCTCCTACCATATATACCCCCCCCTCACCAGAAAAGGGATATCAACGGGGCCTTACTACACAGCCATTCATCGAGTGCTCCGACAGGAGTTGGATGCTCCCAGCACACGGCACCGTGCTGAAACCACCCTTGTACGGCCTGCCTGTAGCGCCGCATACAGTATTCTCTAGAGGTTCAGCAGCAGCCTACACTGGCTGTATCCACATTCGCATCCCACTTCCAGAAAAGCTAAGAGTTTGCACCCAACAAGACGCAGGAGACTGCTATGCGGTTCCACTGTCACGCTTCAAATGACCGGGCAAATCACTACCTATCTGCGGAACACTGTGAACAGACCGAAACATTCCACATACTTACGCTCCGGGGAGACACCGTTTTAACTTGCAGAACTATTTCCCCTCAGTAAGATGCACAAGACAGAGATGATATCCCCATGCTCAATCTTTATTGTGCAACTGCCGCTCAAAGCTTTTATTACCTTCCACAGACACGCCTCACAAGACATTAGACACCAACAGTGGCTAGATTGACGGGCAACAGACGAAATCCATCCAGTGACGATTTGTACACGTGCAGCAACGCTTGGGGTACAAAAGCCTTAGCCAGGCGGCCAGCCCAACTGACGGCCACCCAGAATATGTAGGTGCACGTGATGGACAGACTGCCCACCCTCTGGCCCTTCACCCGCAACCATCCGGAATCCATCAGTCAGGCCCAGGTGAGCAGCACACTTCCTGCCAACAATCATTAAACGCCCGAGAAGCTGGAGAAGGAAGTACGAAACCATAAATAAAATAAATAAAAAGCCACACACAAAGAGGGCGGCAAGGGAAGGAACGAGAGCAGAGAACCACCCAGAGAAACCAGCTAGCCAATTCCAAGCAAGTCAACCGCTGCGCTTCAAATTACTGCCTGTCCGCCCGCAACCGACGTTTCCCAAGCAAAGCTACAAAGACCGACTATGCACGCTATGAGGGGGTGGGGGTGGGGGGTGAAGAGCTACTCAATTTTTGCCACGCTAGACAGTAACAGAGTACTAAACAACCACGGAAGCTAAGTTTGTCTCCGGGTGAAAGCCCCCATTAATATCTTCAGGCGACGTAAGCAATTCCAGCCGAAAATAAACTTTAGGCTGCCTTTTGCGTGGGTTTACAGAGCCTTTGAACTTGACTTTTATAGCTAAAAGTGAAGCATCCAACGCCTCTCAGCCAGCTTTGCCCTTCCTCACCCCTGACCTGCCAAAACCCCCAAGCCCTCTTCCCCATATCAGAAGTACTACTGCTCTTACTCTAAACCATGACAATAGGCAGCAGACTGCGCTCCAAAACAACACTGCGTTTTGCACCAGAACTACATACCCAGGGATGAGCATTGCTTTAGCTCACTACTTTTAGTCAGAAAGCTCAACTCCATTACAAGCCAGAAAACCCAAGCTAGCCTACTACTGTGCCCTATCAAGAGGAAAAGGGGGGCGGGGAAAGAGGAACTAACTACAGGTACAGTTTAGCATACAGAAGGCTTCCACAGTACTTACAGATTCACCAGGATCTTCTGCTTCAGATAACCTGACAATTGCCTCCTTAGGCATGACTAGGAAAAGCGTCGGAGCTTGGGGTGAAAGGTCATGGAACACAAGGCGCTGGAGGAAGAGTAAGCAGTTAAAACGTAATTGGCTCCAGAAAAAGGTAATAGCTGAAGCAAATCAGTACGCCCCAAAGAACTCGCACAGAAGCAGATTACCGCACACCCCAAAGACAAGCCGAAACGCTGATTTCTCTTACGCGATATTAACACTTTCTATACGCAAAACCCAACATAGTTACAGAGCCCCCCCTCCAGAACTGGGATTCGGCATGCAAGACGACGCGGGCAAGGAGACGGGCCAGTACTTCAGATTAGCAACCTCCAGTATGTTTGAATTCGGGTTGATCATTTCCTAAGCAGTTTTTCAATTTGAGATGTGGTCCACACAGAGGCAGGAGACAAATGGCTTAACTGAATCAGCAGAGAATTTAGTGAAGCGCAAGATGAGCGGCCATTCACTTTCCATGGTACAGGGAGCTCAAGTACTAAACAAAAGCATAACCACAGGAAGCCTGCAAGTGCGTAGTACGAGCCTGTCCCCTCGATTGCACGTAAGCCCTGCCTTCAAAAGCAGAAGACATCCCAAACTGCTCATCATCGGCACTCCAATGACAAAATTCAACGGGATACTAAACTGAAAGTTAACGTCGTGCACGCGACGGCTGCTTTTGTTTTCCCCCCTCAACAGTCTAAGCAGCTCACTCCGGTTCCTAGCACGCTGTGGTGCGCCAGCATCCGTGAACCTTGCGAGCATGCTCTTATCACGGTCCCACTCCACCACAGAAACAAGGTCTGAGAAGCTTGTGCAGCCTGGCCGGTTTCTAGATTTTTTTTCTCATTTCAACTCGCCAGCCTTGCATACTACTCAGACCGTAACGAAGCCCATTCCCTTGCCCCTGGGCATTATGCTTCTCCATCTTTGGCTTGTCTAAAAATGCTCCCATGATGGCCTTCCTTCAGTTCTAAAAAGAAACAAACAAACAAACAAACAAAACAAAACAGAATTATTTCTTAAATATCTTGTTTAAACATTCTATTGGAAACTATTAAATAATAGCCCAAATAATGCTAAGATGACAAAACCACACATATAGAAGGTGACTTTTCTGTGTCTCAAGTAAAATTTGCATTGATTTCATCCAGTTTAAACAAGGACACTGCTACTAGCTGAACTGCACTTTTAATATTTTAGAAGTATTTTCAGGTGTTTTACTTGAAAAACTCACATTCCACTATCATTCATGGTTCTGACAAACACCTCTTGTCTAAGTCTGTATGAGATCAGTTTGAAAGAGGACTTGTTAACTGCCACACATCTGAATAGCTGTGATTACTGAGCCAATGAAAAGTTCAACGAGTTCAGGACAGTGGCACTCCCTAGATCCCTACCTGCTGGCCATGAAGTCCTGGCTGACACTCCACTTCTCCAATGGAGATGTGGAAACCAAAGCAAATTGATTAGGTTTGGGGGTTTCTTGGTTGGTGCCTTGTTTGTTTGTTTTTGTTTTTTTTTTAAACACATGAAATGATCTGAATCATCAAGATGATGCCAGAGTCTACATAAAGGAAGAGGCAACACTGGATAACTAGGAGCAGGACTCAGAAGGAACAAAGCAGCTGTCCCTACCATTAGTTTGGCTCAGCCATCTTGTGAAAGCTCATCCTTAGATTTTCAGTTAAATTATGCGGCAAGCTTCTCAGATGTCTGTGCTGCAGATTTACTTAAACCCTTAACATATTCATACTTCACTGCCCCTGACAAGTCTAAGGAAATCTGTTTGGAAATAAAATCACGTGTGTTGTAAATTCATGCTTCTTTATTCAAGCCAAACCAATATGTTGCACACCCTATCCTCCTCCACCTCCCTTCACTGTGATATGATGCAGCAAATATTCATGCTTAAGAGAATAAGAATTATTATTTGCAGGCAGCATAAACTGACTGGTTTATCTTCATGGCTTTCACACCCTAACCATCCAACCCACCCTTCTAATCCACATCAGTTTATTTGTGCATTCATTATTAAAAAATCATACAAACTAGGTCACACATTTTACATACTTGCAAATTCGGCCCTGGGAAGCATCAAAGAGTGTGCAAATCACTGTTATACAATTCAAGGTAATGGAACAAGATTGTGAGCTTTTCTATTTGAAGCCAGTGGACAAAAATTAAATGTGAGAAGAGTCCCTGAAAGAGATTTTACCTGAGGCCCCAACTAAGCAGCTGCACTAGCACAAAAATTAATACTAGGAGATTTAGAAGGTTTTAACTTCTATGTGAAACACATTTATCAGTTTTCTAAGTGATAACACCGCTTTTTGATAACATGCTTTTATTGCAATACAGCTCCAGCTATGACACTGTACATCCAAAAAAGCATTCACATCTTCCAACCACTATCAACCTTTCAAAAGAAATCTGTGTTAGAATAAACAGTCAGGAAATGTTTATATTTGATCTCACCACAACAATGATTCAAGTGTGAGGCATAGGGACTGGATATACACTCTTTGGCTCACATGCTTTGTTAGCAAAAACAAAGCCACACATATTTCAGCTGTACAGAGAGATGTCAGCAGCAGTACACCTCTGCTACCTCTCACCCCCAACCCCTGTTCTTAAGTTCTGTGTCTTCTCAAGCGAACACACAACACCGATGCTCAAACAAACTGTAACTAGCCAACAAAATACAGTGTTCACTGGTCTTGTATCCTAAGCACATGCATGAGGTTCACATTACTACAGTTGCTAGGAAAAAAATATGACTTAAGACTTTTTTATCTTCACATGCAACTCTAGTGAAGTCAGAGTGATCAAAATAATTACAGAATGCTGCCATAAATCAAATGGGGAATTATTCTGCAGAATAATAGACTTTTTATTCATTCCATGATAGCAGCAGTGTTTAAACTAACACCTAACACTTTCTTATTGTCAAAGAGACCATAAAATAGAATGCAGATACTCAATTATTTCCTCTTAATTTAGAGCTCAAAAAGCAGGATCTGCTCTGGCAACCGCCACATTTTTGTGAAGCATTTTACATTACTAATGTGTTTAAAACAAAACAGAACAGCATTAATAACAAGATAGTTAAACTGACCACAAGCACTGACAAATTTGGACTAAAAAAGGGCAGTTTTCTTTCTAATTTATCACATCACTAAATACATAACATTCAGAGGTGTGCTTTCGAAGCTATTTGTCCTTCTCAGTAGTTTGCCATGTAAACCACAATTAAAAATACATAGTCAGGTCATAAGCAGTTCCAGCAACTCATACAGAACTGCTAGCACACTTCAAAAGTTAAGAAATCCACTCTCCATTTAAAATCAAGTTGCTTTATCCCTCCCCAGAAGGTAAACCAAAAGTAGTTGCTATACTAAATTAAGCCTTGCTGGTGAGATGTTGATACCCTTCCAGGGTGCAAGCTACCCACCACAGATGCGCATACAACTAGACAGAAGGATAACCACAATGTTGTCATGTAACTTCTACTTAGGAAATTATTCACAGCCCATACCATAAAGTAATCAACTTCTGAAAACAGCAATAACAGACTGCAGCAGCCTTCTCTGCAAACACTCTAGCTGACCATAATTCCACCAGAACACAGGTCTAAACCTGTAGGAGAGTAAAGCCAGGTTTTCAAAACCCTCATATGTACCTGAAGAGAAAGTATAGCTTACTTATGGATATGATGAATACGCCAAGCCTTTAGTTTTACCAGAACTTCAATTCTTGTTCAGAAAAATGTGAGTTTAATATGACCAATCTGTGAATTCTTATGAATTGGAAGGCTACCTACTACTTCTCCCCCCATACCTTTATGTGTGGCTAAAGCCTGAGGAATTTAAAGAGTCTTGGTTAAAACAAACAAACAAAAAACCACCAGAACAAACAACCCAAACATCCCCCCGTCCCCCCAAAAAAACCAAACGAAAAACCACCAACAAAAAAAAAACCCAAACCAAAACACACCACCCTAAGACATTAGTAAGTGCTGCCTCCTTCCTGCTAAAAATACCTTTTAGGCTATTTTGGAGTCCCTATCTACAGAAACATCTTTCACCTATGAGTGTCTACCTAAATCGCTGGTATGTTTTTCATTCTTGTGCACTATGCTGATTTAGTTGGAACACCACCTTTAGTTAAGCATATAACTGTATGCAAATCAGACTGACTTACAGCAGTGCAAGTGCCTAAGTTACAGCATGACTTTAAGTAATAACACTAAAGAGAGAAGTCAGACCCAGAACAGTCTGCTTGCACGATGTGTGGTAAAGCAACAGATTCCCAACATGGATTAAACCAGCCCTCTCCCATATTTTTTTAGTCATCTTCCTAAACAGGAGTCCTCATCTTATGACCCTTGTTCTCAAATAATTTTACTACCCCTCCCATTGCACTGCTTAACCCAGCCACACATTTCTACAGTCACGTTAGAAAACTGCAGTCTTGTAGAGGGAGACAGAACCAGTCCTTCACTCTAAAATGCTCAACTTTCAGGCTGTTTGAACGATGCACATACATACTAAAGAAGACATTCTTCCTACACTTATTAAAGCCAAAGTAAGAGAAAATGCACTTTAACATGAAGTTTAGTGGCAAATGTACACCACACAGTCTAAAAGAGAAGAGCTTTCAGCAGTCAAAGTACCTGGATTCTGGCTCTGAAGAGAGGCTTCTGAACAAAACTCAGAAGTGAAAACAGACCCCTACATGTAAAACCATATATGCAGGGGACCCATCTATGCGTCTACGAATGCATCTAAACCATGACCTTTGATATGGTGATTTTGTGGAGGTCAAACTGAAGACAGCCTCTACAGCAAGTGCACAAAAAACTCAAGTAGCAACTTGCAGACAGAGAAGTAAGAATACTGCACAGGGCCTAGAAAAATCAACACAAGTAACGAAATCTTGGATGAAACACAAGAGTGCCAAAATTCAAAGGACTGCAGCATTAGAAACAAAACTGAAATAATGAATGGAGCATGCCAAAGAGTCAGCAGCCAAACTCCCTGAAAATAGATGCCACTGGAGAACAGAGTGGCAAAGAAAAGGAGGGTAATTAGTATACCAGACCATGGACAACCAGGGACAACCACAGATACATCACTGGAATGCATGAAACCTCTTTGCCCCTTTCATTTGTCCCTCAAATTGTGCTATCCAGACAGCACAAGTATAAGGCCTCCTGATACACACAAAGATAATTTTGGCTGTTTTGGTATTTGCTTATTCATTTACTTGAAGGTTCAAATGAAGATAAATCTTAAAGTGTTCACAAATGACAGTTAATGTAACTCCATGTACCACTATAAAAAGACAATTTATTTTTCCAAAGAATTCAGACAAGTATTTGATCACACTGTCCAAGAAAACCAAGCACCCCCATTTGAAACTTGTACTTCAACAATTTGCTATAAAATAATGATACTTTGGATTACCCAAGCAGCTGGACTACAACTCATAGCTGGAACTGAAGAAAGTAATACATATTTAATTTAGAGCAAATCTGGCATTTCAAAGTATACAAAGACCTCTGCTTCAGCAGAACTAACAAACATCTTGTTCCAGTATCATTTCTTTTTCTACTAAAGAAAATCATTTCTGGGGTTCTGAAAAGTAGACAATAATAACTTTATAAAATCTCCCCAAAAGACTTTGCAGCCAAAATCTTATTGAAAAAGCAATGAAGGTGACATATATTCACCATAAGTGAGGTCTTTCTGCAGGAAACTCTGTAAATTTCACCATCTCTATTTCTTCATAAACCATAGCCAAAAAATGTCTTGAAGCTAAAAGCATTATAGATAGAATTGATTAGTCCAATGCTTGGCAGCTGTAGCTACATAGACCAGTTTGACTTGCTCTTTTTTTTTTTAATTTTTAAACATATGGAAACTCTAGGTGTTAGAAATATTTTGGGCTAGCCTCAACTGAAACATTAATTATGTTGAGGAATTCATTAGGTCATTTTTAAAGTTATTTTTTATAGAGCATCTGGGAGGCTACAGGATATAACGGACTTAATAAAGCATGGTTGAACGCTGCTAATTTTAGAAGGTCGTAGTCAAAAAGTCAACTTGTTTAAATGATAAAGCTAGCACCTCCTGGTAAATGTCTGCCTTTATCAGTTATATGTAGAAGGCACAGTAACATGGTCATTGTGGAAAAAGCAAAAGGCCTTGGATCCATTTGCAGCTGCTTGGCTTCAGCATTCCTGGTGCAAAGCCAGTGAAGCCAGCTTCTCCAGCCACTTCAGCGCAGAGCCCTTGATAGGTGAGGAATGGAGCTATGCCATGGACACAGCTGCTTTCTCTTACCAAAGACCAAAGCAGCTGCAGATTCAGAGTGGGGGAACCACTGAGGAGCAGATCTATCTCATCATTATTTAAGTCCCAGGAAGAATAGAAAAAGTGGTGAAAGTATATAAAGGAGGAGAACAACATACTTCATATCATTGGCTAAGTGTTGGCAAGAAGCCATGCTGTCATGCTGCATGGAGAGCTCCCACAGACAAGATGGAATGACAGTTCTGTGTCTCCAGCCCTTTCATCCTAGCAGTGCTTTTGCATCTGTTACATGCACAGGAATTTTTATAGCAGCAGTTGTAAGGAGGATAAAATAGGCATCTAACTCTGAGGTACTTAGAAAGGGCATCACAAGAAATAATGCTATAAAGTTAGCAGGGCAGCAATGTGAAAGGGAAGAGAAAGGAATAGGGAAAATACCATGCAGCTCTGCAGGTCTTCTTTACCTCTGAGTTTAAAATAAATTATTCTGAGCTGGAGTCAATGCCTGACAATGAAAATGAGATAAGAAATAAAAATTGCTTACTCTGTGCAATGTTCACGGATACCCAGCTAAAGACAGCATTTCCACTCTCTTGTAGGGCTTTAGATATTTTCACAGTGGTGCAGATATGCCGTCTGTTTTCATCTGTGCTTTTCCTATTGTATTTCAACTTCATTAGAAACTGAATTAAGCACAAATGGAATTTAAAGCAATGGAAATGTGTCTAGACAGGATTTAACCAAATCTATTAACTCAGTGGGACTTTCTGATACTGAAATAGCATTTCATGAGCTCTCACAAAGAAGCAGGAATGGCATTTTTACTGAGGCTCACCACTTTTCTATTTCAATAAACACTGAACAGACTGAACACCTTTGTAAGTGAATACTGAAGTCAGTGAAAAAACATGAAAGGTTTTTTCCTCCCTCTTTATGAAAGAAATTTGGATATGGAATTAAAAAAATAATTATTCTTATTTACATATTTATATTTTTTTACCAAAAAACTGTCCACTTTTTATTTTCAGACAATTGGAAGAACTCTTGAAAATGGCTCAAAATTGTTTGATCACCTACTTGAATATGCTATAACTTTTTCAAAACAGAACTAGGCATGTAATGAACCTGCGAGAATCTTGTTCTGGGCCACAGGAGTCTTCCCTCCTTCTTCACAGATCCAAAGGGTGCAAGATCCTTCTCAGAAGGGCTTTTCAAACTCTCTATTCTTACAATAATAGATAGATATCTATGAAATAGAACCACTATGACTGAAAGAACTGCAAAAGCACAGAGGTTTTGACAAAGCAATGAAGAAAAATAGGATTTGTATAAGTGGAAAAACCTAAGAAACTACATATTTTCAAAAAAGACGTGTAGAATATGTGATAAATTGAAGAACAGGCTCTGAAGGGAATAGACAGCCACAGGAAGACAAATGACTTTTTTGAAGACACAGAGCTTCTGTGAAGACCCAGAGCTTCCCAATTTTTCCTTACTTCTCTAAGGAAAATTTCATAGGATTGGTTTTCCATTGGGTTTATCTGAAGCTGGATGTTGATATGACCTAATGGGTTGAGTACACTCTCTATATCAAGGATGGAAAGCATAATGCAGAGCAAAGTCCAGACTATAACAGCAGAGTGCATTTCCAACATACTTCTACGCATATGTTGTGGACAGGGAAAGAAAAAGGTGAAGCCCCTGCTGAAATGTCCCTGGAAGCAAAAGCAGTTTGGAGCTTTCTGCTGCCATTGCAGTAGGAGTGGCTGTGCATATCTCTTCTGCAAGTGGGGATCACCAGGTTAGCTTCTCCACTCACTGTTACTTCTCAGACCTCCACAGGGAGCACCTGGCTGCAGGCTGTAGCATACTTTGTGCATGTAGCTCTGTGGTAGTTTCCATTCTTAAAATAGTGCTTCAAATCAAGTCTACACACCTCTGACAAGGAACTCCAAAGATTTATTTAGTATCTGCCCTTGACTTTCCTTCCCTCTGCTACACCAAGTTGCCCAAGTTGTGCTAAATCTTGTTAAATCCTACCCTCATTGTTATGCTTAATTATATAGTTGTCAATCTGAAAACACACAAAAGAGGGAAATTTGAAAACATTCTGGGATTTGTATTATACTGTTGAATGAACTGTTATTTTTCCTATTGCACAGGAGAGACAGCTTTAAATGAACTTTTCACAGACAAAGAAGTGGGTGAGTCTTTAACAAGAAAGAAAGGAATTGGCAGGTGTGTAATTATTTCACTGCTTCTACTTTTGTTACTTTCTTCCCTTACTGTCAGCCTTCGTCCTCTCCCCAGCATGCTTAAAAATAATAATAATAATAAAATAAAATAAAAAAATCAAACCCTTTCTTTTTATGCTGACTTTATGGGAAGAACTGGGATGTGCAGCAGATATGCCTGGGCTGAGAAAAGTAGAAGCGTTACTTCAAGGTGTCCGTTAGAGACTCAGAGATCTCTGCCAAAACTATGGCATCAACACATATATACAAAGAGATCCTTTATTTGAACAGTTACCTGCTGTTAACCACACATCTCTAGACACTTGCACTGGAATTGAGGAGTCCACCACATGACTGAGTTATAACTCAGTTATATCAGTTTAACAAGGTTTGACCTGTCAACAAACCTGACAAAATTTTCCAGCCCATACAGTTCATCTCCCGGGGTTGCAAGGTAAAACACATTAGCTTAAGTCATTATGAAGTGCATATAGGGTACATTACAACAGCTCAGCTGACAAATGGTATCTGTTTATTCCACAGTAACTTGAGAATTCTGCTCCAATTAATCAACGGGAAAGAAACTGTCAGGTATGCAACAACAAACACAGAGAAGAATAGCCTTCTGTTACTGCTGATGGAGAAAGAGCAACTGAAGAAGAAAGAAAAATGTTATTTAGCCTGTTCTGCTGAAATCAGAGCTTTGCAATATCTGCTGGCTTGGAGGCTTGGATACTACCATGAAGAATACAGTCTGACAGAGAAAAAGAACATGAATAGAAATGTACACAGCAGGACCACAAAGAAACTAAACTAAAGCCACTCATGTCATCGGATCAACATACTGATCAGTGTGCAAAGCTGCAGCAAGTAGTGACATATTGCTTTGAAAAGAGAGGAAGTACAACATGATGGAGGGACAGTGTGGAGCCCTGTGACATCAGTGATTTGTGGAGAAACTGGTAAAATGAGCATTTCTAACATTTATGTTTGCATTTCGTATGTCTAATGTCTGATCCATTCTGAGACAAATCTCTTATAAGAACATGTTTCTTAAGCCCAGTCAGAAAAACATCAATGTGAATATCTTTCAGTCCTGTAGGCACAAGGTTTCATTGTCTAAACGGTGTTGATATGAGGCACCTTAACATCTAATCAGGTGTTCATGTGTGCTATACTTTAAATGCTCCGGAGATACAGCTCTTCATGTATGATCTTAGGATTCTGCAGAGAGATATAGTTTTAACGATAAGAAGCCTGTCCATTCTGAGTGGTGATTTAGATGAAGAAGTAAAATTAATGCTGCATGTATTCCAGAGTCTTTTCTAAGCTACTAAATTACACACAGTTCTATCAGGGAGATGTTGTTAGCAGTTTTATCTTTAAAAAAACCCCTCACTTATAATGCCTTGTTTCTGAAAGCATAACAAAAAGAAGAAAAGAAGACAGAAAAAGAAGAAAAAAGAAAAAGTCAACCTAGACTCATTGAAATAAGACAACACTAAAGATCTACTAACCTGAATTCATGTTCTGCTATAATTCTTTAGACATACATGACCATAACATGCATGAACCATAGTCTGCAAGTGCAAATCATATTATCACTAACAGCAGATATATTCTTGTTGAGGAGTCCTTTATTTTAACAGCTGACTCATTTCAGTAGGGCCTTGACAGGAGGATACTACTACTCTATGTTACTGCAGATGTAGAGATAAAAAATATAACAGTACTGTATGCAAAAGGTATGATTCCCCGAAATGAGTTTATTGAGTCCTTAGGGTCACTGTTGAACTATGTACAAAAACCTCAAATTGCTACATTCCATAATTTGCTTAGGTGTTTGCCTCTTTCCATGAAAAATGCGTACATTTTTACCTTTCTCCAAACAGGATGGGATGAACTAAATGTGCTTTCCTCATCTATCTATAAAACCAAAAAACATGCTTTTTCATTATAGAATCAGTGTATTATATTCGCTACACCATTTTGTTAAATCTGTGGTAGTATCTGGCTGATGTCTAGGTTATTTAGCATAAGCAATCACAGTCTATCCATTATGCTAAATGAATAATAATATCTTCTGGGCTATGAAATGACAGAAATTCATAGTTTCATACACTTTTAACAGGTTTTTGCTGAAACAGCAATTTAAAGTTCCACGGTTGACTACACATTCAACTTTCAGTGAACACTAAAAGAGAAAAAGAGAAAACATGTAGATGTCTTGTCTCCTCCTTTCCCTTCAGGAGAAAATTAAATTAGAATAACAGTCAAAATAATTTCCTGTCAAAATAAACATGTAAGTATGGTCACCTGCACACTATTTCTTTGTACAGTAATTAAAATGTCTTCTACCTAAGACTAGAAAAATATTGTCCTTTTGATCTAGGGTGTGTTGCTTCACAAAAGGGCCAAGCTGCTCCTTCCACAAAGGATGAGCGTGATTGCACCTTTTCATCTCACTGGAGAACCTTTTGTGAATACAAAATAAAACCAATCCATTTAATGAAATGATGCAAGATGTTGTCATATTTTATGATCCCTGATTTTGCACACCTCTGATAGTTCCCACAGTGGCACCGGGAGACTTCTGCTCCCATCAACCATTTGAGATTGGACCCCTCAGCCATATTAAAAAAAAATCAAGTTCCTGGGGCTGTAAGGAGCTGAATGGGAACTCTCTGAATGGATCAGCTGTTGCTAATATGTAAAATGAAATTCAGAAACCACCATTAGGGTTCATTTAGAGTAGCTTTTGATAGCAGCTACTCTGTACTTAATGAGCATTGGCTTCTTTAAAAACATTAATCAAAACCTAGTAAGTCACCCTAGGTATGAAAATAATGTCAATTACCAGCTTTGTCAAGCTATACCCACCAAAAGTAGGTCTTTGGAGGTACATACCTTATCTTACTGCCCACAACCCACAACATAAATAAGAATGGCTATGCATAAAGAATTAACAAATGCTGGTCTTATATTTATTGATTTAAAAAAAAAAATTAGTCACAGCTTGAGTTTGTAATATTACAAACTAAAGGGCAATTAAACCATTCATATGCAATTTTAATTCTGCTTACAGAAGCTGAGTAGCACAGCTGGAGCCCTGCCTCTGTAATTCTACCACAGGATGGCTAAATTGTATTAAATAAAGAAAAGAAAAAAAAAACAAACAACAACCAAAAAGCACACTGAATATCTGAGACTATCACAGAACAGTAACTGCTTCTTCCAAGAAAGCATTTAGTCTTTTAAAACCAATGACATGGCATCCCTAAAATAAATTACCTTGATCAACATCATCAGTAGAGATATTTAGAACTCAGAATTCCCATACTGTTGGTAAAGCCAATATTTAAGAATAGTTTCGTTTCAAATTGAAAAGATAGATGTTTCTGGGTAGGAATGCATTCTCAGAATGCATATCGGGAGGGAGGAAGAATTAGACATGGTAGTCAGATTTCTCAAATTAAGGTAAAAATAGAGACCCCAGATATGAAATGCTGTAAACAATAAATCCTGCATATGAAGCATTCATCCTGGTCAAAAAATATACAGAAATCACAGTTTCAACAGGATAACACCACCTGTCCTGCAGCCAGCTTAAAGCTCACGTAGGGCTACAAAGCTGGCCTAAATTATATATCATGTAGTTCTGGTTTATTTAGCAAATAGCCTTCTCTGTCCTACCTCCTCACCCCCAGTATCAGATGGTTTTTTTTGTTGGAAAAGCTCTTGATCAAAGCTGAGATCCCCAGTATCAGATGGCTTTTTTTGTTGGAAAAGCTCTTGACCAAAGCTGAGATCTGAGAAGTCTGCAGAGAATAGGTGATTTGGCTATTCAGTGAACCTTTTACATTATCCCTCCCTGTCAGTTTGGTTTATATAGTAAATCAAAAGCTTAAGGATCAAATGAAATTGCGCAGAGAATTACTTCAAGGCTCACAGCAAAATCATCAGTACTTTATACAAAAAGTCAAAAAAGCAGAAAAACCTTTTAATTTTAAGTGTCTAGACAAATTATTATTTTAACCAGTAATCAGAAGTGAATTCCACCACCATAAAAAGACGTTAAATTCTTTAAGAGGCACAAAGTTCAGTCTTGGACTCCACAACCTGCCAAATCTGACATTAATGAATGGTCAGGAGCAAACAAGCATGTCAAATATTTTACACCAGAGCCATTAAGTGTCTTGAAAATACAGTGGTAAAATCTTTGAGTTAATACCCACCATTAAAAGGAAAAAGTGTAGAAGTAGGAGTGAGATGTTCTAAAAGTTAAAGTTTTTGTATAGCTTCTCCATAATGTCATGCCAAGGCCAAACCTCAAAGAAGATACAGGATCTCCCTGTCAAAGGTTAGATTAATCAGCCCCCAAAATGAAAGATATTACACAGATTAGTAGTAGTTTGATATTTTTTTCTGATTGAAAAAGCTCCTCTGTATAACGATTTTTTAAGTGCTAAAGGTTATTGTGCATTGTAAATTATAATTAATTTGCACCTCCCTTAGAAATGAAAAATATTGATATATGGAACTAGGATAAAAAGAGATTACGTGTATGTGCTTATAGACTGGAATCTCACTGTTCGAAGAAACAGGATAAAGTCAAAATATTTTTCTGGTTTTGCTGAAGGGCAACTACTATTCAGATAACTGTGGACAAAAAAGATAAATGTTTTTAACAGCATATAACAATTTACAGATAAAACAAATGTCTATCACTGACATCCAAGGGACCTGAGAACAGGAAAGGCCAAGCTTGTCTTCAGCCTATGAAGGATCACCATATTTAATTGACTTAGCAGTTCCTTAAAAACAGGAAGCATAAATTTGATGCTTAATGGGGAAAACCATAACACTTCCCCATGTCCCAAACACACACAACTACTACTTCTTCTTCAACCCCTCCTAAATATTCAGAGCCCCCTACATGTGTAAGCTGTTCATGCTTTTAAGCTAGTACTTCTCTGTACCTTAGGTTAGCAGTTATTTAGGAATAATATTCAAAACAAAACCATTGGCTTGTGGAGGTGATGTGATACATCAAAATGTATCAGATACAGATCTGTTGCTCTCTGTCCCTGAACATCATGATAAACTAGTGGAGGTGAAATACAGAAATATATCTGGATGCATCAATGCAATTTGCTCTCAAGCTGTATTGCTCAGCCAGAACAGTACATTAAAAACAGGGCAGAAGGAATAAGTAGGCTGCTGCACCTTCTGGACGAAGGAGTTCATGTAGAGTCTGAGAAAAGGTTGTACATGTGACTCCTCCCTCCAGCAATAAGGTTCATTATACAAAATTTCTCCTTGGCAAGAGTAACATGAAATTTTGCCATTCGCAATATTCATACCGCAGGAGACTCATGCCATTTTCATTCAACCATCTGGCCACAGAACATTGTTTTTCAGGGTATTATCCAGTCTGCTCAAATTTAGATATTGCATTACCTCAGTTTTACGTGTTTGGCAAGGGAAGGCGGTTGAGTTTGCCCAGCTTCTCTACAAGTCAATGGAGAGATTCAAGTACCTTTGAAAACTTGCAAAAGTATATCCAGTCTTCCCATCTTAACTATTTCTCATTTTTTTCCCACCAATATATGGAATTTGGGCATTTCCAGACAATATCAATCCAGTCTGGTTAAATGAGAGGTTCAACTTTTCCACTGAGATCATAGAAAGCTAACGGAAAATTTTTGATGTCTCCATTCACTTAGTGCACAGAGTGGTGGCACTTCACAGAACTGCATTGGCAATAAAAATGTGTTAAAGTAGTGGAAAATCTGGATGCCAGGCTATCTTCAGAGCTGAGGTCATGTCTCAGGAGAGTGGCCTAGTGAATACTCTACCGAGAATTCTTCAGACACCATGTCACTATGTCCAGCACATTGAAAGGAAGCAAGTGCTGCAAGAGCTCAAGCCTAGCTTATTAGTTAAAACATTCAGCTGTGAGAAGACTTACTTATTTTCACACTTCCCCTTAAACCACATACTTGTCATATTGCTTATCATCAGAGGCAGAAACTTACATACTATCCCTTTCTTCCCCAGTATTGTCCTCTTATAAAGTGAAGCCAGACAAAGACATCACATAGTATAGTATTTGGAATTTTTTGGTTCAGGTACCTTCCTGCCTTACCTTAGATTGTAATATACCTTTTGGCACTCAATTCTCCAGAAAGAAAGGCTCTTCTGTGCATACAGACTGATGAACTGTTAGTGCCTAGGGAACACTCAGAACACAGAGAAGGCATCTAATGAATTTCAATGCCTGATGAATTTAATAGCTTTACTATGTAAGCAAGCTGGGTCAGTGTTGAGGATTCTGCAGGGTTTAAAGCATTCCAGTTCAATTGTAGGCAGAATTTAGGCAGACTGGATCACAGCCTCACTTTTTCATGCCGTAAAACAAGAAGCAGCAATGCATACTCCAGTCCATAAAGATATTATAACAGTGACAAGTTTCACTAGAAGTCAAGTTTCTGACTCCATATGTGTATAAGTCCGCTTAAATTAACAGTAGGAAGCTGGCATCTGATGTAGAATCACAGAATCAACTAGGTTGGAAAAGCCGTTTAAGATCATCAAGTCCAACCTTTCCCCCAGGACTGCCAAGTCCACCACTAAACCACATCATTAAGGGCCTCATCTCTGCAAGCTATACATAAAATAAGCCTACAAGGTTTTAAGGGTTAAGAGACTCTAGAGTTACCAAACACAAATAACTTGCTCCCACTCAGCTAGTTATGCTACAGAGCATGTTTGCCATGCTTAGAAGCTTGTATATCAAAAGGATAAAAATGAATGAAAAATTCTCTCTATAAAGGCCAGATACTGGTTATCCTACTGCCTGAGCCAGATCTCATGAGCAGTTAAGCTTTTATAGTGAAGAAGGACAAGGGAATATACCAGATCTATATGTGAAGATCTATCATTCTTTCAAAACTCTGTGATATCATGCCTTGCTCCCACTCATTAAACTAAATGATGCTTTCCTCTACAAAAACGTATCATATTTACTGTTGATCCCTCCTCGCAAAACAGAAGACTTACAAACACAAAATCAAGTGATCAAGTGACAAATCTGCTAATTTAAACATCTTTGCTACACAAGCCACTGAAGATCTCAGCTTGAATTTCTTTCAGTCTATGAACTCACCCCAAGGAAATTAAGACAAGAAGTTACATACAAGAGGTGCGCACTTTTAAGAGACTAGAAAGGCAGTTTGCAGTATAATTCTCATTCTCACCTGCAATATTGTACATAGAGCTTGTTACTCCTTTCAAAGAGAATATTGCTGAACTAAAGGAGATGTTGAAGGAAAAGAAATGATAGCACTTTTCAGAAAAGAAAAAAAATTTCTGTTCATAACTGGAAAATACCAGTGCTGTCAGCTCAGTAAAATAAATGGGAATGATACCAGTATGGAGTATGTAAGTAATTGATGTTTTGCTCTGCCTGCAAAAGAAAGGGCTACATTCACAAAACTGAGAAACAGGTAGGACCTATATAATCTCACTTCATTCCTCAATTTTCATTGATACAAATAGAAGAATTCAGATCTTACACTCTTCCTTCCCTTTCAGTGTGTATCAGGTTGAGTTATGGAACAATTTCCAAGAAGAGAAACTCAGATAAGCGCCTCCCAGGACATTGTGCAGACTGGTAGCTAAGGTATTTCATTCCAAATGCAAAAGATATGGGCTGAAATCCTCCCACAAGAAGAGGGATTTAAGTCCAGGCCTTCCAGACTTTGGTAATTATTGCTCTCAGTTACTGTAAATAAAGAACCACTGTTTTGCAAAAATTTGTAAATTAAGTAGAATAGTTTTGGAATGATCCATTTTTCATTACTTTTAAATGCATATTCATTAAAATAGAGAAGAATACAAATAAGAAAAATAATTCAGGCAGAAGAAAAGGTACAGTATGAAAATAGAAATCATAAACACAAAGTTAAAAGGTACTCACTGAAACAGAAAAATAATACCACTGAATATTCAAAACACTTACTGTAAATGCTTTTTTGACATGCTATGCAATTAAGTTCAGAATTAATTTTCCCCCTGAATTCTTGAGGTCAGGAATATAAGAGCCAAAGTAAGCAAAACATTCATATAGATAACAGAAGCTAATCTATTATGGTACAATTTTTGGCAGCAGCACTGATTCTTAGATTTCCAGATTTAAGTCAGACATCGATCAATCAGAAGGAAAATGGAAATAGCCTTCACCTTCTTCTTCAATGTTTTTTCACATCCTTTTCCTGGGAAAAAAAAAAACCTACAAAAAAAATCCCAAAAAAAACCATAGATAGTGTCTGAGAATAATTAGACTTTCTTAACATGGGGTGTGATGAAAAATTACCATGTCTATGATCCCATGAAATTTTGTTATCAGATACCATAAACACAACTTCTAGCCCTTTTTAAGAGACAAATTCTTTCAAGTCTAAATTTTGCGTCAATAGCTTCTCTGTAAAAGCAGCCAAATGACAGTCAGAGCCCTTCTTTATTTTGGAGCAAAGTTCTTTGCTTCACGACCATTAGTTAAAAAAACAAAACAAAAAACACACAGCAAAACAAAACCAAGCAAACAAAGAAAAGAAAGAAAAAGGTATGACCATTAGGAAGAGTGCATAGCTTTCAGGAGAATCTCATGGGAAAGTGGTTTTACAGATGCATGCTGGAAAGATTACCCTGGGAAGACTGAAACATTTATTCATGATAGAAGGAGCCCTTCTTTTTTATTCCAGCCATCAAATACCTGAAATAGATTGTAGTGAGCACATCACAAAATAGATGACACTGCAGTCAAATTTGCTTTTATCATTTAAGTATATGATCTTGTTTGGCAATGTTATACCTCTGAAGTGAATTCAGATGTAAGTCACAACTTTGCCTTGCTACATATCTCAGATAGCCTATTCTGCTTCCGTTTTCAAGCCTGACTGCCATCATGTCATTTTGCTTTTCATTGTGATCCCTAAGAGGAGACAATAAAGCTTTTCTATCTTACAAAGAGATTATCATCAATAAATTTAAATGCTGAAATGCCACTGATCGTAAGAATACAAAATATTTTTCTAAGTAAGAGATTCAGACAGCATTATTTTTTTAAACAGAATATTACATGTTACTTTCCATAAAATCTATTTGAACCAAATATAAATGAATGCAAGAGAAACCAGATTATGGCAAGTCTAGACACAGGCTGGATACAATGAAAAAAACAGAAGCACATTTAATACTACAGAGCTATTCTCCCAATCTTGAAATTTTATAAATTTTAGCATTTTCTTCACAAAGCATTTCAAAGGTAGCTCATTAGATACACACTGTACTGCCTGATCTTTTACCCACCCAAATGGAAAAAGACTGTATGAATATACTGTTTGAGCCTCCATGGGATGGAGTATCTGTAATGTTTATGCAAGTATGTCACAAATCCCAGCTGGCACTCTCCTTTTCTGTCTGAATCTCCTATTAACATGATCTTACAGAAGCTAGACCAAATCAAGGGATATTATGATAAGACTATGAAACAGTCAGACATTCTGGTAATCTGAGGCAAGTTTTTCTCATAATGGAGGAATCTAAGCCATAAATAAGAGATAATGGGATGATAACCTTAGCACACCACTTTTTCTTCTGGGAAGAGAAAGTAAATAATACTGTGAGCTACAGTTGCTGTACAGTTACTCCATAACTCTGTTTGCTGGAGCTGCTCAGTGTGTATCTTGGAAAAAAAACTATGACAACTGAAATTGGAAGCTAAAAAAACCCTTAATCATGAGCTTGACTTTAAAACAAATACCTCAACTTGGACTTCGATTGCTTTTTAAAAACACTGCGTTGATAAAAATTAAAAAATCTTCATTATCAATTCTGAATTGAAAGAAAAGTTAAAAAAAACCCAAACAAAAACAACCTTCCTCTCCTGAAGGAACAACTCTGCGAAACCAAGGGGGATCAGGAAATGCTCTGGTGTTCTTAAATTTTCATTTTCTTGCTAAATATTTGGCCCAAAATTCAAGAGTGGCTATAAAAGTATGACATATTGTACTGACCTCAGTGGATCATCACAGCGTGAGGGGGTGAGAGTCCCAGGCAAGGATAATACTGCTGCTATATAGGATCCACACAGCTGGGCAGGAAAAACAGAAACTCTGCACCAATCTCTGTGGTGGATCAGCACAGATTTTAAGCAAGGGTTAGCACACTATAGCAGTCATATAAATCAAACCCCAGTTTTAGTTGCCTGGATGTTCATAGTCATGAAATGATCTTCTTGCAGGTCTTCCTGTATTGGCAGTACTGACTGGGAAAGAGCCATGGAGTATCTCAGTACAGACAGCCATGGACACAAAGAGGTGACCAGAGAAAGAGGTTCTGCTGTGTGAGCCTCACACTCAGCTTCCCCTAATGGCGATAACCATCGCTGGACACAGTCATCTCGCAGAGTACAATAGCCTCAGAGCAAAGAGAAATATAAACACCTCCTCCCGCTCTGAAGCAGCCTGGGTCTCTGAGCAATCTGTACGGGTCATTTGAGAAAGGACTGCAAAGAGTATCTCACAGAGGATTTGAATATTAAACAAGCAATATTATTCTGCCTGGCCCTGCAGACTATCAAGAAAATTGTTGCAAAACTCTGAGTTGTCCTACATACATTGCTACTCATGTGCTAAATATCTATTTAACCCAAAGTTCAGGTTGCTGAAATAATTAATACAATCCTACATTAAACACAGATATGACAGTCTTAGTAAAACAAACAAACCTAAAACTTCAGGACAGAAAATGATCGGGGATGTTACCGCATATAAAATACAATTAATGCTTCAGAGCTGTTACTGAGTGGTTTTTTTAAAACACAGAACTACCAAAAGAGCAATCCCTGTGCTCCCCCTTACAGTCACTAATCATGCATTTCAGAGTTAGGCAATGTCAGAAGAAAGGCTGCCTGTGCAAAATTAAT
Source organism: Coracopsis vasa (assembly GCA_026283785.1). Taxonomy (NCBI): domain Eukaryota; kingdom Metazoa; phylum Chordata; class Aves; order Psittaciformes; family Psittacidae; genus Coracopsis; species Coracopsis vasa. Next base: position 36,971 of record JANHGB010058369.1, on the reverse strand, counting down.
CCAGTCCCTTTGGGTATACACATTATGATACAGCCTTGCAATTACACATGCATACACAGTTTTTCCCCTGAGGACCACTGCTGTATTCTGTTCACAGGAAGGAAGAGCACTCTGCTAAATATCAGCTGGACAAGCTTCTGTTTCTCTTTTGTTTCCTCTTCCAGGTTCGATATGTGGTCCTGTGCCACCATATTTACTGCCTCCTGCTCAACCTTGCTCTAGTAATAGAATCAGCATGCTCCTGGGCTCTCCAGCAGTGCTCATCACTGTGATACTTATACAGTTCACATATATTAACTGATTTATTTTCTGAACACTTCTCGGAGATATTATTATAACTGCTTCTATTTGGCACATGGGAAGCTGTGTCATGTGAAAATTCAGGTATGAAGATCCCACTCACTTTCAACAGGCATAAACCATGAGTTAACGAATTCAGCTAAGCACCTAGAAAAAGAAGAACACATGCAAAGAATGCCCATTTGGAGAGGTCTGGTTTAAAGGATTTATGTGGTATTGTTACATAAAACTTATGGCAAGTATGGAATCCAGGTTCACAAAGGAAAATTTAACTGCCTTGAGCCTGAAACTTTCTGAGCTGCCTTGTGCCATTCAGAAACTTTTGAATTTCACAGCAGATTAAAAGGCATTTTACAGAAAAACTAGCTCCATTACTGCATGGTCAGATTCACTCCCTCTCCTTCACTCGCTCTAAGAAAGTTGGATTACACTGGTAATGTTCTCCTCCAGCATCACTATTTGACTCCTTTTGCCCCTCTTCTATCTTTCTTACTCCTGATTCTTCAATATCCCTTTGATCCACACCACAGGGCCAGGCTTCAAGCTTTCCCAGTCTCTCCTCCTCAAACAACTTATCCTGAATTCAAGGTTTTTTTCCTGATATCGGGTACTTTTCCCTCTTTTACCTCAATCCCTTGTTTTTTCACCTGACTCTCTGCATTGTCTGTCAGGTCATTCTATGTGGCTTTGTCCAGTTAGTCCTTTCCCTCATTTGCCAAATCCATCTGTCTGTTTGAATCTGATTTTCACAGTCAAAATCTTCCCAAATCCTTTTCAACTTTCATGGTTTTTCCTCACAATCTCTCCCCCCTACCACCACTTTTGATGGGAGAATGATTTTATTCCAAACACACTCAAAATTTTGTTAAAATTTTGGAAAGACATCTTTTCTGTTGACACTAAGTTCCAGGAATATGCAGTTCCTGCTGGTCACTGTAGAGTATGGCACTGGCACAAAAGAAAAATAACCTTAATAAAAATTTAACAGAACTTTCATGTCATTTTAGTGAAATTTGGTAGTTTTCCTTAATAGCACCCACATGGTAAAGGAGAATCTCTTTCAGCATCATTATTTTAGGTACAGTGCTCCTTTGAGCAAATACTTACATCTGCAGGAGCTGGGGACAATTTTGTGCCTAAATGTCTTGTAGTACGGTGAAACACAGTGTTGACCTGTGCGCTTCTTCAGTCAGGGACATTCGGTCAATTTTCTTCTATAAATCATATCTGTTCATGATTTTCAAAGTGTGAATAGTAATGAAGTTGCATTTATGATGCTTAATTTGATTTTTAATTTGGCCCCTCTAGGTCAGTGCCTCAGAGAATTGCTGCTGCTGATAGGCACCATCATGTGAAGAAATCTGCATTCAGGCCAGCTGTGTTTATGTATCATTCACACTGGTACCATACAATGGAGAAAATCACAAATTTGACTCTAATTGCAGCAGCTGTGTTCAGTGAAGTGTCCAAATTAGAAGCGACCTATAAAAGACTGCATTACTTGTAAAAGGAATGTGCTCTGGGGAGTTTTCTACACAATGGAATATTTTGGGAGCAAGCTTTCAAAACAAATAGGAGATTATATATGAATAAAAACCATGAATGATGCATCTAACCATGAATGAACTTTCTGAATGTATCATTGTGCCCTTTGATAGAAAATATTTCTCAAAAGTCTCAAAACATTTGAGTTTCAAGTCCCAGTAAAACCGGCTGAAGGAGGACCTGACAAAAAAAAAATAAAGCACATTTTTAAAAGACAAGGGTAAGAAAATTCTGCAAACATTGAAGCTAAAGCTCTGCATACTCTGAAAGCAAAAATGTAAATTCTGTGGCATAGATTGTCAAACTAAAAAGCATTACCTCATCAGGAGATCTGAATCCAGGACTTCCAGCCAATTTGCTAGTCTACCTGGCGGTTTTGTCAGCTGAATGCTGGATTTATTTATAAATTACATCTAAACTCTTCTGTTGTGCCACACAGACCTCACTGACAGAAGTATTTACGGGAAATGCTGCTCTGGAATCAATGAAACTTGCCTTGTAAAATATAAAACAGGAAAATTCACGTATGTTTTAGGTATACTTTAAAATTTTTCAGTTAATTTTTTATTCAAAAAACATTGTTTCCCAGAAGTTTCACTGTTTTACAGAATCACAGGCTGGTTTGGGCTGGAAAGGACCTTAAGATCATCTAGTTCCAACCCCCCTGCCATGGGCATGGATACCTCCCACTAGAGCAGGTTGCTCCAAGCCCCATCCAACCTGGCCTTAAACACTGCCAGGGATGCGACAGTCACAGCTTCTCTGGGCAACCTGTGCCAGTGTCTGTGCAGTGCCTCATGACACTCACAGTGAAGAGCTTCTTCCTAATATCTAATCTAAATCTCCTCTCTTTCAGTTTAAAGCCATGCCCTCTTGTCCTGTCACTACAGGCACTTGTAAAAAGTCCCTCTCCAGATTTCTTGTAGGCCCCTTTAGGTACTGGAAGCTGCTCCAAGGTCTCTCCGGAACGCAACCAGCTAAAACAAATGAAAGGGGATAAAAAAGGCACCGGGCGAGGGCCGAGGTGACTGCAGTTTTATAGATATTCAAGGAAGTAGATCTGTGGAGGCTTTAGCATTCAGCATTTTTTCTATTTCAGTATAGCCTGCACCACAATAATAACCTGGCGCTTGCTTCACTGACTGCCTAAAATACTGATAGAAGAAAATAAATTAAAAATGACTGAAGTCTCTCTCAACTTCCAGAACAAAAATAAAAAAGTTTTTAAATTTTTGAGTGAATCAGACTCTGACAAGGTTTGGAATATGAATGATGTGGGTCTGGGTTACAAGAGATTTGTTGCAGAAAGATTTAAATAGAACATTCAATTTGCTGTGGCTTACTACTGCAGCATTCTGGGCATTTTTTTCTAACTAACTCCCCAAAATACAACTGAATTCTCTATCTCCTAAACATAAATTCCACCCTTAAGTAGGTCATTAAGGTTAGCTTTATATAAAACAACCTGCAGTGTAAAGCAAGCTGTATGATACCCCTACAGACTTAGAAAACATGGTCTAGATGAAATAGGGCACCTGTCCGCTTAATAAAAGCTTAAAGACTTTCTAAAAATGGGGTTTGGTCAAAATGAAATGGTTCTACAAAAAGTGCTTTGTGTGGTTTCACCCGAGACCCATCTCAGCCTCTTCCAATGGATGATGGAACTGAAAGACACGAATTGGGGATGTTCTAGAAGAAGAATCAGATCTCAGTGATACTGGGAATTGCAAGGAATAGCCCAGATTCAATACTATGAAATTTAATATATACAAGCATGCTGGGTTAACAAGTATCAAGTATACCAATAAATGAGTAATAGCATGTTAGTCAGCAGTTAAACCAGGACAAACAGCATGATGATGTCATACATATGCATCTAGAAGAAAACCTTCTGATATGGTTACTTAGTGCTGGCACAGCTAGAATACCATGTCTGCTGTTTCCCAAATCATAGTAAGACAGTGATAGGCAAATTAGGGAGAGTCCACAGGACAGCAGCAGAAATGGTCAGATCAGATGTTTGGAAACAACATTACGAGGTAAAAATGGAAGACATATATTGGTTCAACATGGATACGGAAAAGAAGGGACATGTAAATAGTAATGCACATATGAAGACAACCGTTAACAAAGATAGAGCATTTCACTAAATTATCTAAGTCTGATGCAAGATTAATATATAAAGCATACAAATAAGAATTGTATTGTGGGTACTCACCCACTATGGTGGTTAGGACTTTCAGCATATTATTTTTTCCCTAAACTCGTTAATGATTCAACCACATAAATTTGAGACTCTGAAATACTATTGTGCACCATATGCACAGAACATAAAGTAATATAAACAGGTCCTTGGAAGGTTTTCTAAGGTTAGGACTAACCCCCAGCATTCACAGGAAGGAGATGTGTGTGCCTGAAAGACATAGGTGCTGAATGAGCAGAGAGACCCAACAAGCACTATATTTAGACACAGCTTGGGCTGTTGAAGAAGAAAACCTATATTTCTGTTGATGTCTCAGCTTGTAATGAAGCACCATCACCTCCACCAGGAAGGCCCTTCTTTCTGGGGCAGGTCTCCATCACATCACTATGCATATTACTGCAAATTGCATGACTCCAACCCTGTGGCAAAGGTGGCATGATTCAAGGAAAATTGGCATATGCTTCTGTAACCTTTCTGTTCAAGCCTGGACAGGCTTCAGCCACGTATCTTATGCTGCCTAAGCTAACCTCTGCCTCATAGTGGAGGGCAAGATAATTTTTCAGCTTCTGGTGAAGATCTTGAAGTACATCCTCCAGCTGCATCTTCAGAGAATCCATGGCTGCAGTCCCCCTCATGAGGGAGGCTAGCTGAGTCACAATCCACTGGTGACTTCTTGCAATAAAGACCTCCATAAACGGGGCACCCCACAGAGAATAAAAGGATAATAGGATCTCCTGTGCTTGAATAAGAAGCTGGAGCTTTTATTCACATTTTAACTTGCTTCCTTAAAAAATCCTGATTATGTCTGGAGTGTGGTCTTATCTCACTCAGGACAAATACGCCATGAGACCAAAATTAATTTTCACTGTGATTCTCTGTTAGCAGCAAAGATGTCTTGCTTTTTTCTGTACCTTGTCTCAATGGGAAAACAGCTTGTGCAACAACTGCTAAAAACACAAGTAGTTTAAATCTAAGAGAAAGCACTTCTTTGCACTGAATAATGGTCAAAACAATGGATTTGTGAGAAATATATCTTAAAGTTTACTTCTCTGGAACTGTTGCAAAATGTGTATGACATTTTCACTTGTTTGAAGAAAGGCTGCATTTTGCTGAAATACGGATGTGATTTCAGCTTCCTCATGTCTGAACAAAAGGCAGAGATATTTCTTTTTCCATTTGCAGTGCTGTCATTAGAATATCAATTTTAGGAAAAATAAAACAAGAATAGAAATAAAAGCCTGTGATTTGTAGAGAAACTGGTAGGCATACTTTTAACTTGCCACTTTTTGAATCTTCAGCTACACGGGGTTTTTTTCAAACACAACTAGCTAGTTTGCTCATTTAATTATGTATATAATTATAAAGCATTGTTGTGTATTCAGTCTCTATTACGTTCACTGTGTTTAGTACACTGTAGTTGTTTTTCATGCTGCAACATTACTTCAGAACTCCTTGGACTGAAATGTAATCTTGGATGCTTTTTCACTGCCGTGTAATCACACACTATTCAATCATTTCAGACTGCTATCTACTTCTCACTCTCTTCAGCAGCTCTAATGGACGACCCTTGTCCCAGGTTCATTCATTCCAACTTCATGAGGTATTGCACCCAATAATGCATGTTTCCATCTGACTAGCAGTAAGTAATATGGAAGCAATACAGACATTTGCATCAATTCAGCTCACTCACAGCAGTGCAGTTGATCCGACATAGTTCTACCTACACAGTGTTCATTTATGTGAGTTCAATTTGCAGCCTGTATTTGATTTCTCCTTACAAAATCTGTTGTGAAGATTGCTGGCACTTCCTTTTTCACCAGATTGTCAGACAATTACAGGTAAAAGACAATGTAAATATAAAATCCACATACATGTACACAAGGGTAATAATTTTTTTGACAGGTTTTGTTTCCTTTTGAGATAAACCAAAATTTAGAAGTGGAAGAAAAAGAACTGTCTTTGAATTCACATAACTGTAAGTCAACATCTACATGTTTCAATTCTAGTATGGCTACTGAGACTTATGGGAAAACCTAAGGGCAGGATTTTCTCTCATGGTAAATCTTGACGGACCTAAAATAGATTTTTTCTTATATAGCTCAAATCTTTGGAACCATATGTTAACTCAAATATGTAAAGTGCACATGAGTCTATCACAACAAATCAACGAGTAAGAGATACAGGGAGAAGACAAATACAGTGTGGAGATAAGAAAACAATACTTGCATCATTTAAATACTTACATTATACTTGAAAAATATATCATATGCACCTCAGTTTACATGGTCTTATAGTTTTAAGATAGCTTTAAAGCACAGGAGGCTGACATGGATGAAGGTATCAGGAAACTGAACAAAACCAGAGATAAAATCTTTTAATTGAACAATGTCTGGAGCTATTAATTGGAGAATATTGCTACTCGACTATATCTAGCCTAGCAAATACTTGGGTTTTTTTTTCATTCCTCCCTTTTGGAAGCAGGCAGAGAGAATGAAAAAAAAAGGCTGACGATGAAGATGAATGGGGCTATCACCGGAAGCCTGAGAGAGTTCTGAAAAGGAAAAATCACAACATCTGCAGTTTGTGGGTTGTTCATGAAAGTAGCTGAGCTGAACAGCATTTCCCAAAGCTTGGGAGAAAAGATTAACGTTTATGTAAGAGCAAAGATGTGCTATAAAGCTGACTTGCTTTTCACCATTTGCTTTGCTGACCCCTAAGCAAGCAGCTACATAATGTTGTGTTTTGAATAAATTACTTCTGACTTGCTTTAATTTACCCACAGGTGTGAAAACCAAGACCAAGATAGTTGAAGTGGAGCATCCAAGTGAAAGAGGCATACACCAGAAGTGAAGTCCTTCAAAAGTCACATAAAAAAAGAATTCTTTTTTTACCCACAGTGACTAAAGCTCTTCTGAAGTACAGTTAAAATAACCTTCTTAAAGGCTGTAAGCAGCAACAGGAATAACAAAAAAAAGCATTCTCCCTGCATTTCTCATTGCCATTTAACACACACAGAAGGATGGATGGCTTCTATTAGCATCACAGGAGAAATCCACCGACAGTTGATAACACCTAGTCCACTGTGCAAAGGCCTCAATCACACATCATTGTTCAGTACCCCCTCCACTCAACAGCCAATATAGAAATGTAGCATTCAGAAACCTGTATTAAGCATAAAGGTTTCACATGCAGTGCATAATGCAAGGCAAAACATCTCAGCGCAGTGATTCAAAACCCCAGCACAGTTAAACAATGAAGTGCCCAGAGCTTTCTCACCAGAAATGCTTAGCACAGAGATGTATCTGACAGCCCATTTCTCTCCTAAGCTAAAGCAGCTGACTCAGTGCTACAAACATCTCAGGTCATCAAAGATGGAAAGCCTCATTCTCTGCCTAAGAACGGCTCCTCCTCTCCCCCCCCCTCTGAAAACCAAGCCAAGAAAGCCTTCTTTTGTCAAATAAGTGAGTACTTTAAATTATATTTTAAAACAGCTCTGTTTTATACTCAACTGAGACCAGTCTGTAAGGTAACATCCTTGTGATCAGAATCACACTCAGACATGGGAGACATCCAGTTTTCTTCTTCTAGCATAAGGCATTTCAAAGCTAAGAGTGTGCTGCAACCACCAAGTTAAAAAAAGTTGAAAACCACCTTCTTCTGACTGAGGTTGAGACTACTGAATGAATCCACAGAGATTCCACAGAGCTGAAGGCAAAGACCCCAAGGCTTCCTCCTCCCAGCATGGTTCCTGCTTGAAACATGTGAATGGTATATAAAAGACAGGTAACACCATTACTTTCTCTGAGGGCTCCATTTAAAAGAGTGTGTCCTCACGTGAAAGGCCTGAATTCATTATTAATTAATTCAACAGTTATCCTAGTGTATTAATAGCGTGTGGTAGAAGTACTGCAGATGCATTACCATGCTGCATCCTTTAGCTGTTTTTTAAAACCTCTTGAAAAGTGCTTTTGTCATAATCAAAGTCGTTAAAATGCTCTTATTAGCAGAAGACCTGCTGATGATGCTCATTCTCTGCAACTGGAAAAGCATTAGAGGCTGGGCTCTCTGAACACAACAATTTTGAATGGCGCCAGTGTTAAAACTAATGTTAAGTCTATCAATGCTCAGTGTGAAAAGAAAATAACCTTAGAGCCAAATCTTGCTATAATTCCTATCAGTGCCTTGAAGTGACGCAGGCTATAATGTTCAGTTGTCTTCTATCTGTAGAGGGAAGTCATGGACTGAGCAAAGCAGTGCAAACTTGGGCAGGGGTAAATTCCTGGGAATTACTGCTGCAGTTCCTTTTCCCCATTTCCAGTCATGCTCGCTATAGATTGCCACTGAAGACAGGCATTGGAATCGAGTAATTTTGCCCACCTGCTAAATTGAATTTGCAGGCATAAACTGAATATTCCTTGCTCTACCCATGGAAAGGTGCTTAAAAAAATAAAAGGAATAAGAAAAGGCTTACCACATATATTTCTGAAATACAAAAATTGCAATAATCAAATCCTTTAGGAGACACTTGATCATCTTTTACCACCATGTAAATCATACTTCAATACTGAATACCCAAACTCCCCAAAAGGCAGATATTTCCAGACCTCTCACATTCAGATTTGTGTTTACTGACATCTACTGGTTGTTCTGACTCATATATTCATTTGCCAGTGAGGTGGGTCACTTCTGCACTGCTGTTAACTTCAGCGACTCTAACAGCATTAGCCGCATAAGGTGAAACTGGCCCTTCTTGTCCCTATGATGATGATGATGATGGCTTGACTTCGCGAACGAAGATTTTGGGAAGGTACAGTATAGAAAATCTAATTTACAAGTACTACTTCTAAAAATTATCTTTCTAGAAGTATGATTCATTAATAAGCTACCTATTAAAATACCGCTCAAGTAAAAGGACAAAGAGCAGAATTCAGTAGCCAAACTCAGCCCTCTCTAAGGGCTTTTCTCCTTTGTGAAATCCAAGCAGAATCCAGGGAGAGTCCTCCTTTAACCAGGCAACAGATACTTTACAAGGAAACACTGCTTATAGAATCAACTAATAACGTGATCTACTGGTCCACAAAAGTTGCATAGATGATGTTTCTCTCATAGTGTATTTTGCCAACTTATACAGAAACACATCATTCAGTATAATTCAGTATAATGAGATGATGCACTAACACCCATGAACTATTTAGGAAATAAACTTATTTCCAGTTAGTAAGTTACAAAAAATTTTAGGCAAGCAGAGAATAACCAACATAGACTGAAAAACAACAGATGACACATTTATTCAATGTGATAGACATCACAGGAATTTTTCCAACTGAAATCTCAATGGCTTTTTCACCTCACCTGAAAGATAACAATTTTAGGGAAGTTTCGTTGCGCATCCTATTGTGCCTCAGTGGTGGTTAAATGTAGTCTAGGAAACACCACCACCTCTTGACTCTGGTATACTGTCTGAAAGGAGAGGAAGGCTAGGTTGGCCCTTCAAGTAAATATAGCCAATCAATATGAACGGCAAAATTTTGATTTACTCACCTTTAAAGAATTTCAGAATTTTCAAAGATTTTCTTTGTAATTACAAATTCTGCTAGAACTTAAATTAATCTTTCAAGAGAACTATTCAGAAGCTTAGCTTGTTTGATACTAAATTAGCTAAAGCATTCACAAGAATGTTTCACAGGAATTCACAGGAAGGAGTTTCTCTTTGAGATGATTTGAGAAGAGCCAGTGGATGACCCAGTCTATGACATTTTTCTACCAAAATTTACTATTCTCCTAAAATCAGCCAATACTTTCTGATGCCATCAAAAGTAGAACAAATAGCAAGGCTCAGAATAAAGTGGCATTCTCCCATTAGCAATAAGGAGATAATTTTGCTTTCCTGAAATTTCAGTTTTTCCTTTCTCTTTTGCCCACTGAAATCTTCCAAAACTGGTAGAATAGACATTAAAATATTTACTTCCATCGCTGTTCTTAAGTAGGTACCTTTTAAAATATAAACACAGAGTACTGGATAGGTATCTGCTTTAAATAAATCATGTTTTCATGAGATTCATTTCTCAGTGGAAGAATTTTAGATACCTGGATTATTTAGGTTAATTTTCCTAAATTTTAGAGAGGAAGAGCTACTGATCTCTTGCAGATGAGCAGATGAAATAGAATACTCATTGCTGAAGAGCAATGTAAAAGAAATATGCATCAAACTGCAGGCAAAACATGGGATTTCAGGCAAAGTCTCACTGGAACCCAGGAGAGATGAAGAATATCTGAATAGACATTCAAGAGTTGGACAGTTCACTATCAAAAGCAGCTCAACTCCAGTTCATACATTCATAGTCTAGAGATGAATCAGAAAATTTCAAATTAATATTCCATAAGCTAAGAAGTGTATATATAGGCTTATCTATATTCTGTACCACATGCCAAGAAAGGGTTTCCAAAATTCTGTGACCACTCTTCTCCGAATCTATACAAAAAAAGTTTTACAGTGTCAGACAATACTGAATGCCAGAAAGTTCTCACAGTGTTGCATCACCAAATAATATTCCTTTCGTTCTTTTCTGTTAGGTGCTACCTGAGACGGCAAGGGCAAATGAGGAAGCTTAGTAATATGAGAGATAAATGCTCCCTTTAAATATGGAAATGCATTCTTCAGCTCCCAAAATAAATTCTCAGATGAACACATATCATCCTGTGAAGTTTAATTAACTACTGTTTCTATTATTTTTTTTTTAATGCAGCCTTTTTGGAAGAGCGTGTAGAAGCTTCCTTAGTTGGCTACTGAAATGTTCAAGGTCTAATTTTCCCCTCTGTGAAAAAAATATACTGGTTTCTGAAAACTTCACTGTTTACAACCCTTTAGCATGAGACTATGAGCAAATTATAAACAAACATATTTTCATTAATAAGATTTCATGACCACATAACCCTGCTAATAGAACTGAAAGAGGGGTAATCCACTAATTTAACCAGAGTAGCAAGCATCTTGTATTTTGGCCTGATTTTTGTTTCTAAGTAACCTTAATTCTGTCATCTAATCTTTTAGCCATATTGCTAAAACAAAATTTTTGTCCAGAATATAATTAAAGCTTTCTGTTTAAGGACAAAATGCTGAGATAAAATGTCAATTGTGAGAACAACAAACATTAATTGCTATTCTTCTTTATTGTTGGGAGAGAGACAGACACCACTGGCTTGACTGCAGTAATTTTGGAGAGGTTCTTATGATTTCAATATGTGAGAGAGGCACAAAACAGAACAATACAGCATGGCACGTAGATTACAAGCAGCAAAGCATTCATATTTTAACATGAGAAGCATGATTTTAGCACTATGAACAATGCATGATTATAAACATATTAAAGGAGATGAATATGAAGAAACCCCACTCAATAATTTCCTGTTTTCGTGTTTCTACAAGCTGTCCTGAAGACTTCCTCAAAAACAAGATGATAAAGCAGAGAGGCTGCATGCCTTGAAGTTCACCAACACCTTGAAGATCTGTTAACTAAGAATCAAAAGCATTCTAAAATCAAAGGCCATTGCTAGTAACCCAGTGCTCCAAATTCCCATCTCAAGAACATCAACACTATCTGAAAACCCAGTCAACACAGATCCCGAGTTTCAACCAGAAATTAGCAAACAGCTACAGCAGATCAGGAAGTATATACGTAATATACTGTTTAAAGAAACACCAGCTAAGACCAAAAATCACAAGGTAAAATGAAAATGTAGTGCTGTAGATGGATATATAAGTTAATTCTAAATAAACTTAGTGGGATACCAGAAGTAGGGTAACAATGTTAACCTGGCATACTACGTTGGCTAAAATGCCCAAAAGGAGGGCTACTGTGAGTGCCTAATACAGCCTCTTTTCTAAATGGTCACTGCAGAAATAACTATTCTCAAGACCCAAACTGTCTTTCCATGACTGTATAGACTGCATTGCATTTTTCTGTAAACAGATGAAGTGTATTTGTTAAGCAATTTGTTAAGAAGGAGCAGTTATTACAGGGGCAATATATATTTTAAGACATATCACTGGAAATAAAAGAAGTGAAATTAACTCTTTTTAAGCCAGTGCCTATTTTAGCTTTCTTCAAAGATGAAGATATACAGATCCCTTCAGGTAATATTGAGAAGAAAAAGGGAATGATGCCTGTCTGTTACAGAAACAGGATACTTAGTTTCCCATTACAGCAAGAATCTTTCCCCATGTCTGATTCTGAACAGCTCAAAATCCAGTAAGACCAAAAATCCAAGTAGTAACACCCTATCACAGATTTCTTGGGGTAGGTTGCCTTCTGGTATTGCTAGACTAACTACATGTAAAATTAAAGATTATTTTGCTTGCTCACCAATTACACTAACATCCCTGTTGTTGACTGTTATTCATTAATAAACATAACCTTGCTCTACAGCCTTTTATTGGTAAACCTCAAAACACTTTTCAGCACCGGTATTTAGCTAACTCTATTCTGGGAGACAGTGAAGCACAGGAGAAAGTGATTTCTTTTTTTCTCTGGTAAGATACATAAGGGACAAAGAAAGAAAGAGGAGTAATTAAGCAAGTGTGGTATTACAAACACTATCCAAGGTCTTTAACTTCAATGTCCAAATCATACTGTTTCTATTCATCCCTAACAGAAATATTCTTTGACCTCCTGAAGGAGCAATGAATGCCCTGTCAAATTTCTACTTAAAAACATGCAGGGTCTTTTAGAAGAGACCTGCTTTACTTGGACAATAGTGGGAATGACAATGTCTAATCTTTTAGCAGTAAACAGATTCACAACTAAGCAATAATAATAGAAGAATTTGTTAGCACGGTTTGTTTTCAGCAAGCCATACAGAACTGTATTGGGAACCTACAGTATTTCATCACCTGAAGGAGTTACAGAATGAACTCTAGCATGTGTCTCATACTTAGAATCCTACAATATTTCAAAAAGTGCGTCTTGCCCATGTTTATTGTTTCTCAGTGACCACAGATGAAGAATATCATAGCCAGAGAGACAGCTTTTATTGTCAGTCTAGTCCTGTAAATAAAGCCTGGAGTCTGAAAAGTAAGCTGTGCTCCTTGTGATCATTTATCAGCAAGATTTTGACATTCACAACTTCATAAAATAACTTCGCCGATAACACAAGACAGACCACTGTTCTTGTTATTCTGCAAGGCATCATCACTATCGGCATCACTGAAAGGGTAAAAGATTTCCAAAAGAATGACTCTTATTATTAAAAGGAAGGATCTGCAATTTAATTCTGATTCCACACACAGAGCAGACTCATGAAGAAAAGATTTTTTTAAAAAGCACAAAAAAGCCACCATCACCAGTCTGAGCCCCTTTTAAACAATATAGACATTACTTAATCTTGTTCCTATTGTAAACAGTACCCCCAGCCACTATTAGAGCTTTTTTCTGACATTATTAAAGACAGTTCCCACCCCAAGGAGTGTACAATCTAATGCAGAACAAAGAATCCCATGAAAAAAGCTCTTGTTTTAAGTAAAATTAATGTAATATGTTTCTCATATCTGTTTTGGATGTATAATAAGAGTCTGACAGCCAACTTAAAATTTTCTTCAGAATATTTGAAGACGGAAAAACTGAAAAGATTTTTTTTTTTAATGCAAGGGGGCTACAGTACATTATTATAGCAAAATATTTACATTTATTATTTGACACTGACTGATTGCCATTGGAATAGGTGACCAAAAACCTGAAATAACATATAATCTATACGCAAGAAGCTGAAAAAAATTTGTGCATGTCCTCAGGTTATCTATACTCAGACATACACGAGACTGCTAAAAATATAATAGCAGGATGATCGTTAGAAACATAATTTTTAAAGGTTGGTAACACATTGGATTACCTTCACAAGAGAGAGCTGCACATGGGTTTGTAATAGAGTTCTTTCTGTCAAATAGATGTTAAGCCCTTTTTGAAAGTACTTATCTAATCTGAAGGCTATTATATTTATTTATTTTTTCAGGTTCAGATATCATGGTGGATCACTGAATTTATTCCCAAACACAACACTAAAAATGCAATGCAGTGACATGGCTAATATCTGAATTTCATGTAAATACATTCTAAGATTAGACTGCCACTTCAAGAAGCAAGGGGACACTGTTCTTGCGTGTGTAGTTGCTACTCCTAATGAACTCCAAAGGTATAGAAAATGAATCAGTAGGAGCTACATGAGTAAAGAAACGAAGTGTACCTATGTGGAACCTCTCCACCTTCAAAGTTGCTCATGATAAGAACACTCAGAGCTAACCTTTCAGAGAGGACTAGGTGAAGCTACAATGAGAGGAGACTTTAGCAAAAAAGAAATCCATGGGGGACACCAAACATCAATATAAATTCTCCTGGAAAAATTACAGTTTCTCCTGTGTCTAATGGAAGCTGAACTTCTCTATAAACTCTGCCTCTTCCGTGACTGCAGAGTTCTGCTAAATGTCTTAACCAAGGTAAGTGGAGGTAAGCACTTTGCAGCATGTCTGTCTATTGAAAGAGTCTGTGGAGCTGCTTCAGAGTGAACTCAGTGATTGAACAAAATATTTGGGATCAACTAAAAGTAACACATTTCTGTGCAAAAGAGTAAGAACAAACCTGCCAAGTCTTGTGCAATCTGCATTCAGCATGAGGCAGTTTTATTTCTTCAGCCTCCTGTTTTCCAGTATGGTACCAGCCATCCAGGGAGCCTGTGCCTCAGTCTGGCATGCTGAGTCTGACTCCCTAATTTGAGCCTACATAGTACTAATACTTAATTGTCCCCGGCTCATCAAAAGACCCTATATGCCAGACGCAACTTTTCAGTGAATTTCATGCTCCATAACCTATGTCTTCCAAGGCTGCAAGCCCCTGGCAGATGTGTCCTGCCATACTCAAGGGAAGAGGTGCACCGATGTGCTGAAGTGCTGCAGAGTGTGAACTGACAGGGCTTTGCTTAAAGAAACCCATAAGAATACAGATTTTCCTCTGTTACAGCCTAACATTATGATCCCTTTCTATCAAGTGACCTTGCAAACTTGAACCATGCACAAGTGCAGCAAGGTGCACATCTCCAAATACTTAAGGTCATGCATGTAGAACGTGAAATAAATAGAGATATCTGCTGAAAGTCAGAAATCTATTTAAATAGAAAAATCAAAATCATGTAACTATACAATAATATCAATAGGAAAGGCCTAATGGAGGTCATCTGGATCTACAATAAGCCACCTTTGAAGTTATATCAGGTTGCTCAGGGCCTCATCCAGTCATGTTCTGAATGTCTGTAAAAATGGAGACCCCATAGTTCTCTGTGTAACCTGCCCTCAAGTTTGATTGCCCCTAAGGTGAAGAAATTCTTATGCCTGGCTGTGACTTGTGTTCATTTTTTCTCATTCTTGCACTGCACAGCTCTGAGTCTGTCCTCTACCATGGGGTAGCTGAAGTCAGAAATTAAATTCTTCTCCTCTCCTCTCCTCTCTCTCATACATCATATGTTCCAGCACCCAAATATACATTGGATCTATAAAACAAAATGGTTATAACTGGTGGTTCTATTTCTAATGCCGATTCTGTTGGCCTTTACCTAAATATACAGCACAATAGAAGCAAAAGCGTTTCACCAGTGCAAAGTCAACTGGTGTAAAACTGTACTTTCCTCAAAGTACACAGTATGAGCACTTATACTGGCACTACATTAATTCCTGGGAGATGATTTTTGGTAAGATCTCTGAATTATTTCCTACAGACCTGCAGAACAACCTGCCTCTCCTTCCTAAACACCCTCATTGTCAAAGGAAGACAACAGAAAACAACCAGTAAAAGAGTGGAAATAGCTGGTGTCCACTCCACAGGGCAGTTATGCTAAAAAGCAACAAACTGTCCTACCTCCAGTTTCAGCCTATACTTTCTGACGTGCTTATTAACTCAAGTCAGAAAAAAGACATGGGGGATTGAGTTTAGGATTTTTACATATGAACATAACTTGCCCATTAATAGTCCCAGACTTTATTTTGAAGAAAAGCGAACACCACACAAAAAGGAAAAGGAAGGCTCCAAGATTAAACTGAAAGGCTGTGCAGGTGCATCTTACTTTGCAGTTCCTCTCTCTGTAAATGGTCAGGGATAAGATCTAACTCTTAGAATAGATTTTCAGACAACTCAGACAACTCAGAATTTCCTAGTTTGGTCAAAGCAGTTAATTTAGAACCCCCCAGTGACTAAAATATAATCTACAGCTTTCATTTTACAAGCTATTACACAGACTGAATGCTATAATCATTTTTCTTTGTAATATAGGCTGCTGGAAAAAATATTTCTTTTTTTAATTGTTCACAACTTGAGAAGTGGGTACTAAAAGATAAACATTCTTGATAAAACCCCACTAAATCAGCCCCATGTCGAACATGCATGCTCAGTACATCTGCATGGTGCAGAGGGTCTCACATCAGCTATCACACAATGTATATCACAACTTAATACTACCAGAGAGGATGAACATAGTATCCTAGGTATTTAAACCTGGTATAGAATGACTACTTCACTAATGCGGTGAACTGTACCTGGTGGAGGGAGTGGCAGGGGTAGGAAAGGGATAAGAGCTACTTTGTCTGGACCCACTTTCCAGCTCACACTCTCAAAAGAAGTATGTGCTGCCGCTTCAAATAATAAACTATTCAATGCCAAAAGAGGGGCATCACCACCACCATCAGCCACATTAACATCCTTTGTGGGCAGAAATAAGCAAAACTGTAACTGCAACAGACTGAATTTGCATTCTCTCTGCAATCTGAGTTGCAGTTCTCTCCGCAGGCTAGACAGAGGAGCAGGATGTAAGTCACACGCCAACAGATTTAATATCATTTGTTTTATTCTAATGGGTAAGCTAGCACAGGTAATTTTGAGATCAATTTTCTTCCCAACACAATTTTGGAACAGACCTGCAGTAATTCTGTTTTAGTAACTGGCATTGCACTTGAGGAGAATGGCTGTTATTTAGTGAGGGTTCAGACTTTTATCTTGTCACACATTCCACAGTCCACTCAGCTGGGTCACGAGTGCAAGAGAAAGTGTCTGACAGAAAACCTACAGGGTACTAAGGCTTTGCCCCGAAGAAACAATGGAGAAAATATATTCCACAAGGGTCAAGAGAGAAGAGAAAAAAGATAAGGAAACAATCACATATATAAACTGAATGCTTAAATCTTTTTTCCTCCTGGAAATGTAAAATGACAGTTTGGGTGAATGGCTCTCACATGATGCTGTCACCCTTCACTCTGCAACTCCAGCTGAATGACGTCTAACAGAAAGCTCTTTTCACCTCACCTTCAGGGATTAGATTCTTGGAGTATACTTAGGTAACTTCTAACAGACAAAAGTTAAAGGCATTGAAATCTGTAATGCAAGGAATATTCTAACTGACAAATGCCTCCTGGTTCATTCCTGTATACTACTAATGCACTGCAGTGTATAGAAGTAGTAACTATAAGCTTGTGAAACCTCATTATATCAAAATGCAATAAATCACTGCCCTTTCAGACTCGTGAGAAAATGTGGAAATGAAATGCATGATATCTGATGTACTGTCATTCACAGCGCTAGCTATGTACAGGCCATCCCTAATATGTATAACCACTATTAAGCATCTTCCCCAGTACAGTTTTCAGGACTGGGCTTCTGCGCAGCAACCTCTTTGGCAAAGGATTGTATCACAGGTACAGTTTTACACGGAATAATCTTAGCTATTATCTCTGGCTTGAAGTTCTATTAATTTAAAAAGTAATTTTGCTTCCATCTTGCCTTGCACCACATCTAAAAAAACCCCTCTATAAATCATACCTGCTCAACGCCTGCTAGGTCAACTCCTTGTTATGCACCATGATCATATCAGATACACAGGTTATTCTCTGCTATTCAGAAAGACATTGGAAAGGCAGAGCAAAACAACGCATCATCACACAGAGATACCCAACTAAAGCTAAATGATCTAATCCTCACCTACACACTCTAATTGCACAGCTTCTTCTAGTAGCTGGGCTACCCTCCTCACATCCTATGCAGTAATTCTTGACGTGAAGAGTTCATGTCCTGAAGAAACAAAGGCACAAATGGAAAATGGGAAGAGAAGAACAAAATACTAGTATTCCTCAAGCACATGAAGCCTGCCATGAGCACATCAGCATGTGCTAGGACATCAGAGTTAATAACAGGAATGAAATGACCAGGATAACAACAGGTACAAGTTTTGCTAGGCTCATGCAGTTTGTTGGGGTTTGTGATTACTTTATATATTGCTTGCTAGGCAAAGGACATTGACGAAGACTGCAGTGACAGTGAGAGTATTAAAAAGTAACTTAAACTAGTTACTACTAAGCAATTCATCACACGGTTTTAAAAAGTTGTCTCTCTCTGTCCTAGCTATAATTATTCTGCAAACATTCAGCATATACTTATTTCCATAATAGTTCCATTCTTCCGTAAAAATATTACTTTTTTAACACCACTCTAGTACAACAAAAAGCAGAAGTTTCAGATGGATGTTCAGACAATTCTCCAAAAGGTCAGATAAGTCAAGGCCAGCATCTTAAGGAGGAGAATTGTTAGATTCAATGTCAGGAATGCAAATGTATTAGTTACCTGAAGTTAAGCAGTAGCTCAGCAAGATTTAAATAATCTCAAAGTGTCTAAATGCTGCAATTAAAGTTTCTAAAGCAATAACAAACATTCAAGTCCCTCTGTTAATGTAACCTTGGTATTTGCATTGAGTAAAAGTACTACATAGTAAAACCAGACCTGTGTAGATGCCAGGAGGCACTCGCTAACATCAAAAATAAGTTTTGGTTTGTTTGCTTCTTTGCTTCTGCAGAAGTACTTATGTGTATGTGTTTTGTAGCTATTCTGGTAGTAGGATTACTACTCCATAATAAAAGTGATGGATTATGCTGAAATTTAGGACATTTGTGGTGGCTGGTGAAAAAGCTTTGCAGAGGTCTTGCTTAGAATGTTACTGCCCTTGAATTATGGAAACCTTGTAAATGGAAGTTCTCTGAAAGGCTAGGTGTAGAGGAATGCACCAAGTGTATGATAAAGGTCTTTTTCCAGCTCGCAGAGTGAGACTGTAACAGTAATTTATCACTCACATTAATACAGCAGATTTGCATGCTATGTGGCACACATTTCTCAAATCCAGAGAGTCACTGTAAATTATCAAGACATCTATTCAGGTAAGTCTGCTAATGCACATGGACACAACTATAAGTAATATGAGGTGGATGACTCTGTTGTGAGCAGGATGCTAGACTGGGGAGAGAGGGCACTGTAGAGACAGAAGCATGACCTTGCCAAACTAAGCAAGTCTCCCTGCTAGCCTCGTTCCTCAAAAACTAGGGGAAGAGGGAAGGTCACAATGCAGGATTACACTGGCTTTGACAACTATCATTGCTGGTGAAGGCTGTGGCAATTTTTTGGGCAAGGCAAGGCTCCTTGCCAGCAAAAGATGAGCAGGAAAGGGGATTTGGGCTCAGCTCTGCTCAGTTTCATGTAGTAAGTGGAAATGTGAAGGAAAGATACACTCAGAAGAAAATAGAGGGTGGAAAGCTCTTGGCGATTATCATCTTCCAAACACATATCCAGTGCCCAGGAGAATTCTTTGTCTTTGCTTACATGGATATTATTGCACCATGTTAGGAAGACTACAAAGATAAGGGCTCAAAGTATTATAAACCTATTTACATCATGTATGGTCCATGTACATAATAATAGCAGGTATTGATCAAAAAATTTACTATGACTTAGTTTTTGATGCTTCCAAGTAAAATTTTATTGTCTTTTTTTTCTGAGCTGTTATACTAAAAATAATAGGTCTTTCTTTTTTGGGTTGGTGATCTAAAACATTGGGTGAGTATAGAAAATCCAGTATAAATCTCAGATGAGTGTTGAGGGTAAGACAGAACTGCTCAGAAGAAAAGAGTTTACTGTGAATGGCACAAAGCATTTTAGCCTGGATTAACAGAGTTTTACCTAGCCCCAGCCTGCAGGTTTTGGGAAATGACCCACTGGAAAAAAAATCTGCCTGGCTCTACATCTTGGACCACTTTGTATTCCATAAAACCTAGTGGTACTTATGTCCAAAACGAAGATTTGAACTTGTCTACTGGATTTACATCACAGTCACTTATTAAAGCCTTCTCTTGTAATCTGATCCGAGCTAATGACATGTAGGCTCTCTCTGAATCCTCCTGCTGTGTTAGTGCTACACATGAGCAGGGAGGCTTTTCTCTGCATTAAATTGCATGACCAGGGCACCCAACATTTTTGATCATACTTCAGGAGGGGGTTTCAGACTGGGATAACCACTGCTGACTCCCTGTAACCTTGGGCAAATTGCCTCACCCTTGCATGGCTCATTTTAATCTTCAGTTAAACATGAATAATAACACTGGAGAGCACTTTTATGTCTTTGGATGAAAGACTTAATATAGTACAAACATTTTATTTAATATCAGAATACAGCTTTCACAGTAACATCTTATATGGAGTGGAAAATGATGATCTTATATAATCTGTTGTATACGGGCACTGACAGCTTATCCTTGAGGGTCTGGCAAGAAATAACTATGAGGAGGTAATGGCTGTGAAGAATATTTTTCTCTAGCTGTGACACATCCCCTAGGACACAAAGGCCTCAGCAATTAGTTTTGTTCCTCTTTTGAGAAAAATACATTAAGCAGTATGAGGGAAATCCTCTCATCACTTGGGGGAAATGCAGCCAAATCCCAACTACTGTTCTGTGTGGGCAGAATTTTTTTCTCATTCCAGCCCCTAAATGGCCATATTAGCCCCTTCAAGATAAGCGTAATGAATGATACAATAAATATGTACTATTTTGGGGTAAATTTCCTCACAGGCCCTGAGAATTAATTCTGGACATATTTTGACCACAATCCAAGCAAGAGCACAAGCTCATATTTAGAAAGTAGATCAGCGCAAATCTACTCAAACTTAGGAAGTACATCAGCACAAGTCTAGTCTCATTCACACACCCAGGGCAAACTCCTGGATGTTGGTGGTGTGGAAGCTTTGCTTCCTCTATCTGGATAGGAGATGCACACTGAGCCTGGCCCACATACCTCTGGATATCACATGGCTGTGCAGAAACCACGCTGGAAGGGCTTTTCCATGATATGTCACAAAAGCAGAAGGAATTTATAGCACGTGAGCTTTTTACATTCATTTAAAAGTACATACGTTAGCAGAGCACCAACCTACCAGCAATCTCCTTTATTCAACACGTATTTGAGGCCAAGAAATGCTCCATACCCTAGATCACCAGCTAGACTTAATGAACCAGGCATTAAGTCAGACTCCATCAGCACAGAGTGTCTTGAAGGGAGCTCAGGCTGGAAACCCCAACTGAGTTGTGGTTCCACATTTATGCAAATGCTTTACCCTACTATTGGGAGAAAAAAAGAGCAAGTCATAGGGGGGTACCAAGCAAATATTTGCAGGTTGGTGGCTTTAATGAGTTGTTTGCAGTTTTCCAAGTCTTCTCTTCAGAAAAAACAGGCTATAACACAAGATAGCAGAATATTCTCTGGGAATTTGAAGTATGAAAAGCAGACTTGAAGAAAACAAAAGCATAAAGAATGTACAAGAAAGTGCAAACACCTCTAACTTAATCACACTGCAAACACTTTTAAGTCGAGGCTGTGCTCCTCTAGTGTATTTCTAGATACACTGATGTGCCTTGGTGAAAAAAACCAAAAAGAAGTATGTAAAATAAAAATAACCTTTCTGAAAGTATTTTTCTCTAATTTTATAATCAGAAATTTTGCTAGAAGAATAGAAAGCCAGTTCAGAGACGTGTTAATTTAGAAAATGGCAAGAGAATCATAGAAAGGCCATTCTATTTTCATCTGCATTTTAGTAGTGCATTTTTGGTAATATTTTGGTTATTCACTGTTTACCACCAGCCACCAAGTCAATAAGCTGTGAGGGTCACACATGGGAGAGCTGATAAACGAACACCTAGAAAGATTTAAATTTAATGTCAGCTTCTCCATTAAAGAAATATTCAAAGTATGGGAACACAGAAATACTGAAGGCTAAATCAGGAGTATAGTGACACAGCTGGTGTTCCACATATAAATAACCTAAGGAAATTTATATCTACTTAAATGTAGAAGAGATAGTAAATAAATATTATTACCTGTAAATAAATCTCTTGCAAATGCTTTTGTAAAACAAACAAATCTTTCCAACCCTGTAAATACACGCATTTATTTGCATGCTGCTGAAGCCAAAAATTTTGAATAATTTTTGCCATTAGAGTGTACTTACTCTGCATATATTTGTCCTTTCCTTCAAATAGAAAGCTAATACTCCATTCTCCCTCACAGGCTTATTAGAAGATAAAATGCCAAAGGATAAAACAAACACAAATTAAATGGTGGTAGGAATCCCAAGAGAAGAATAATTCAGTTTACAATTTGGGGGGTTTTAATTGCTGGTAAATTGCACTTCCAAAATCACGTTCAGAGGATGAAATGGTTTCTGCTCTGCTTTGTAAACCGTTCTCACATTTTTCAGGCATGAAGCCAACTGACTATAATGACATACAGAACTATGGAACTCGTAGGATCTGCACTGACCACACATACATTCATTATTCGAAGCATGCAGTATATTTGTCAAGACAAAAAAAACTTGCTTCTTGGAAAAAATTTCATTTAAAAAAAAATTATTATTGCTTGCATAGGTCCAGCCCCAACTGAAACTACTGGAAAGTATGTAGTTAGTGAATGGCAACTTTCTGGGACACGACCCTGTTTTCTCACTTAAGTCATAACTGATGCCTTACATTTTAGAGCAGGACTTCACTGCTGTTAAGGTCAGCTTGCAAGTACCAAATACCAACAGTGGATCATTGGTGTTTTAGTGAAAAACAAGCAAACCACAGCATGTAACGGCTACAAGAGTTGGAAGGAAGAAAGGTGAAGCTATTTCAATGCTCATGTGATAAGCCATTAAATAATAATAATAATAGTGAAAGTGAAATAAATAATTTGTAATACAAAAGAGATTATTATTCTTGAAACGTGTGCATCTATGTATTGCAGTACTTTAGTTTTAGGCTGGAATGCACTGAATGTTAACAGAGGTCAAGAAAAACAAATCATAGAATCATAGAATCATTGAGGTTGGAAAAAAACTTTAAGATCAAGTCCACCACTAAACAATGTCCCTAAGCACCACATCTTCACGTCTCTTAAATATCTCCAGGAACCATGATCCTACTAGGCTTAATGTTCTTAGCTCTGGAGTGCCTAACTTTAATCCTTAGAGAGATAAATGTTATAAATGAGGATTGTCCATAAAAGATCCATCCCCTGACTGAAAAGTAATCCACACCAAGCTGGGTCTTATAACAACGTTTTGTCTTCAGTATTTTTTATTATTTTTTTTTTGTTTTGTTACTATTAACAGAATCAAACTATTGTTAGAGAGTAGGGCTCAATCACATGAATACTTACAAATAGCATGAGTCATCCTGCTAATGGCAGTAGAGTTAAATAAATGAAAGTCACAGGTGCTACACTGAAAACAGAGATAGTGACAAGGTCAAAATGTGCTGCCTCTGGGACTGGTCAAAGGTCTGCTCCCACAGGTTCCCAGAGATCAGGGGACAGAAGTGAGGAGCAAGCGTTTTTTAACTTAACCTATTTTCTCTCTTGGCATAGCTATTCATCTCCTAAGACCTGCTAATTATGATTGGTTTATACCTGATTGCTCAACCAGTTTACACACACTGGTTGATTCTGGGATTCTGCCAATCCCAGCAATCAAAACCAAGCAATGCAACCTCCACCCCAAGAACAGTTGTTGTTGGGTTGTTTTTTGGTTTTACTTTTTTTAAATTGTTTTATCTAAATTAAAGGAATTGGGAAAAAAGATTAATATTGCAGTGAATTAAATTCATTGCCCTTTAACCATATAAGAATTCTTTTTATGCCAAAGCAGTATTTGCCATTTTACTGGCATTATGAAGGGATGGCAATGTTTATGCTAATTTACAGTGCACAGAAGAAAAGGTCTTTTGATCAGAGCTTTATATTTTCACCCCTTTGATTGACTGTCAACTATACTAATTATCATAGAACCATTGATCATCCTTTGCTGCTAACTAGGAAATGTTGACATGTTTTCTCTGGCATTATTTAGCATGCAAATTCAAGAAGAAATTGTGATAGACCTAATACGCAGAATTTTCATGTCCATCTCATTTAAGGGACAGTCATTAGCCTTTTAAGAATAAAATAAAGTTCACCTGGGCAAAGTTTCTAGAAACAACATATAGAGTAACGAAATTGAGCTGTAGACAGATAGTATAAAAATGCTTCCTATTTTTTTGTACTCATATTCTCTCTACAGCTTTCTTGCTGAAATCTATTCCCTACCCAAACCCAGCTCCTGAAGTAAAAGATTAAGAATTTTATTTTCAAAGAAAATTATTAAAAGCATTTCATTAATTAAAAGCATTCAAGTCTATTCTCATAAACTGCAAGTTTGTCGTAATTTTCTCAAACAGCATCTGTCAATACTTTTCCAAAGTCCACTCTGCTTTAATAAACATTGTATTTTATTTTTAAAAGTAATTTTTTATCCTTTATGTGACAATCCAACGTATCAGACAAAAAGAAAAAAAACAAACCAAAACAAAACATGAAACACCTCAGAGAAGGAACTAGAACCAATACTTATCCACAGTTTATATAGGTGCACTGCAGACTGTGGAGTTGCACCTACTACACTAGTGATAAACTTATCATACCTTTTAATCAGTACATGAAAAGTTTGTGCAATGGCACAGAATCAACACAATAAAGCCCTATTTACTTCCTTGGCAGCTTCCTTATTAAGATCAATACCAAAGAAATTACTTAAACTGACCCGTTAATTATTTAAAATCCACTTAAGATTCCCAAGGTTACTACTGTTTTAGCAGAAACCCCCTAAACATGTGAAATGGAAGAGGTGTTGTGAGCAGAATGTGAAGAGATGAGGAAACCTGATGCATGTTTCTGGCACTGGCACTCCGTGAGGGGGGTTACAAGCCCATTTCCACTTCCTGCATTACAAATACTCTTTCTGATTGCCAGTGAATTAATAATTAGGATCCAGAAAGCCGTAATTTATGGAGTTATAGCAAAGAGGCTGTAAAAAAGTCATGAAGTCAACCTTATGTCTGTATGGCTAAACCACAGAACCAGGTGCAAGCAGGAGAAAGAGCCACAGTTAACCCACACAGGGCCAACACAATTCAAACTTATAAATGTGCCTTTGAACAACAGTAATTTTTTATTAAAATGTCCTCAAATAGCCATGAAAATCCTGCCTCAGAAGTTAACTGATCACCATTACAGCACTGTATAACTAAGCACTGCATAACTCAAGAGCAGGACTTCACAAATTCCTCTGAATATGTTGGGCCCATGCTGCTTCTTCAGCACTATGAAACCACAGCAGTGTCATGAAAGAACCCAAGGAGCATCAGCACAGATATTTACTGTCATTTATTAGAAAAGTAAGCACTGCTGACAATATAATACAATAGATTTTTTTTAAATGTAAAGCCACAAAAATATGGGATTTTCTGCACCTCTTTCTGCTGTCCCAGGTTCAAAAACTAGAAGCAGGCTAACTACGGAAGATTATATTGCAAGCTTTATGACCATGAGCACGAAGGGTTTTGTACCCTTCGTAATACAACTATATAATGGAATACTTTGGGGATGGGCCTAGAGGCATCTCTCTCCCTCAGTTTTCCTTGCATTGGGTGGACCAGTAGGATAAACCAGCCCACAAGTTACCCCATCTAGAAGTTCCTTTGAATTATACAAATCTTGAAATAACACAAAACAATCACAAGAGCTCTTCTCTCTCAGACCTTTATATTGTTATTAACAGAAGGAGCTGGATCATGCCTGAGACACCTTTGCGTTGCAGTAGTAGTTAAAGAAACTAGACACATTTTTCTAACTTACCTTTGGGACACGACAGTCACTGTTCAACAGCCACAAAGAGGATGCAACCATCTTTGCTGCGTGACTGCGGGTTGTAAAGAGGGACGTACATGATGAATGAAAGGAGGAAAAGCATAGTGAGAAGGAGTAAAACAATGTAAATACAGTCCAGGTGTTCTTCCCAGTTATCTCCTGTCCAAGCCAAAATTATTGGTTTGAATCCACTGTCATGAGTAGAAGAGACACGTGACATAAGTTCAGTCTGTGGACAATCCCTCAACTATACATAGGCTTTATTTTAAACAACAAACTCACAGGTTAAGAAAGACATTTACTCTTCATGGAAATGCACCTGAATTATTGGTCTAATGGGAGACAAATGCATCTTTGGGGAGGAATGCTTCTCTGATGTACCCTACAGCCTCTGCTTCCACTCAAAGTTGCAAAAGTTTGTGAGCCACAATTGCACTCCTGTTTGGTTAGCAGCCTCAGCTGCCTTTACCCCTCTCTGTCAATTCAGACAGAAGATAAATGGTAAGTTTCTGTTGCATATTGTAATCTGCTTTTAACAATATTCATGGAAAAAAATTCATATTACCAGCATGTTTTATCAAATGATATTCTTCCCTCACAGAAAAGCATTTTTTCTGATATCTTTGAAAACGGCATTAAAGATGATTCTTTCTGATTACTGTCAACACTGAAATGTCTCATGTGGTTCTATAACTACGCTAGGTTTGAAATCTGGATTTTTTAATTCCTCCTACTCCCTTCAAGTCAGTTTATTTAAAAACATTAGAGGTTTCTTTAAAAGCAAGGGAGAAAAAATAGAAGTGCTTTTTATTCTTCTTATATTTTAGAATACCCTCATTTTCTTTGGCTAAAAGCCCCACAAAATCATGGTATAATAGTCTGAGACCACTATCACTTTTATTCCATATTTAACATGAACAGGGTTGTTTCTTTCTTTTTAATGAATAAAGTCTTTAAAAAAACCTTGGTGCCATTAGGCAGGTATAACAAAGTTTGCTGTGCCTTAACTTCTAGGTATCTAGGCCTTTGAAATAAAAGAATAAAAGGACTTTAAAAAGCAGCTTGAGAGATCAACAAATGTAGCAGACTTTGAATAACAATATATGTGCTACTTTCTAGAAACCAAATTCTATCTTCTTGTAGTTACAAGAGTTGGCTTGGTACTGCACGCAAGTCTGAATGTAAAAATTAAGGAAGAAAATAAATAGCTTAAAATTTCTTATAGCTGTGAAGCTGGCATTTTCCCAGTATTTATTAAGTTAAATCTCTACAAACCAATACGGTTCAGCCAAGGAAGCTGAGGGCCAGAGGATGAGATACGAAACAAGGGCAAGAAAAAGTCAACATATAGATTAAACCTGCAAAAATGCCATATTCTTAATCAACATTTTATTCAACCACTTTACTCAGAATTTTAAATGATGATTTTGATAGAATTAATTGCAGGAGTGAAGACTCGTGTTACTATCATAGCACAGAGGTGCCCTTAATGAGGAGCAGCACCCTATAATGCTTCTCTTGTGTGTGTAGATGTACCAAAAGTCAGCTCCTGTGCCACTCAGTTTACCATTTAACCTGGTAATTGAAGCACGGGGAAGAGGAAATATCCTCCCTACATTAGTAATAAAAGCAGAGGGGATGTCTGGAGGTTTTATAGGGGCAGATGTGGAAATTTATTCCCATCCAAATTTTTTAATACCATTCAGTTCCTTAACCACAAAATCCCTTTTAGTCTTGTTCACACTGCAGAGCCAGCCTGGCTACAGCAGGAAAACTTGAGCCCAGCTTTGTATAACTGCACTGGGTCTGGCTGGGCTGGAGTTAACCTTCCCCATAGCAGCCCTCATAGTGCTGTGCTTTGTATTTGAAGCTAGAACAGTGTTGGTAACACACCAGTGTTTTGGCTACTGCTGAGCAGCGCTTGCACAGCATCCAGGCTGTCTCTCCAACTCCAGCTAGTTGGCTGGAGGTGGGCAAGAGGCTGAGAGGGGACATAGCCAGGACAGCAGAACCCGACTGACCGATTGGTCCATACAATATGACACTGTGCTCAGCAATAACAGCTAAGAGAAAGGAGGAGGATATTCATTATTAAGGTGTTTGCCTTCGGAAGTCCACTACACATATCGAGACCCTACTTCCCAGGAATTCGCTGGACATCACATGCTGATGGAAAGTTGAGAATAAATCCTTTTGTTTTGCTTCCATGCATGAACTCAGCTTTTTCTTCATTAAATTGCTGTTATCTCACCCAAGTTTTTAGTCTTATTTCTCCCCTGTCCTGCTGAGGAGGGAGAGTGAGAGAGCAGCTTGATGGGCACCTGGCATCCAGTCAAGGTCAAACCACCACAATAACACATAAATACTGAGAAAGGGTAATGTTCTGCTAATGTATAGTAACAGAATTGTTACACTTTCCTTCCTTTATCATCAGAGCTTGTTTATGCTAGTATAGATAAAAGAATGGCAAAAGTTTGCTGAAGGATCTTTATTTTACAGAGTCCTCCAAAGAGAAATTCCTTTGAAGATGGTTTGGCAACACAACTACTTTTAGTAGCCTGTACATGCTCCATAAGGTAAAACTTTTAATTACAGAATGACCGAAGTTGATTTGGAACTCACTGAGTGACAGCAGCTATAATGGGGTTCCATTTAATTTCACCAGTCAGCTTTTGTTATCGACAGACATTTTAAGAGCAAGGGTATTATTCTGAACAGTTAAAACCTATCCCTGTTGAACTGCTAATGGGAGCATATAGTGTTTAAGAAGTGAAAACAGTATTACATTTTGTCATCAAGCTACGATGGTATTTGGCCAAATATCTTTGTTCTTATTCAAATACTGTATTAACTAATGTAATACTATTGATTAAATTTTTCACTTAGGAATATTGTACAAAATCAGATTTCAGATCCATAAATAACGGATTTTTTTCAGCAGTTTGTGACAAATAACACAGTCCTCATAGCTGACCTTGTTCTGTAGGGACTTGACAAATAACTCTTCAGGTCCCATTCACTGCTACTGACATAACGTTTTCCCATCTGTAAGTACTCTAACAGCTAAAATGTGCAATTTACTTTTATATTCTTTACGCCTTTATACTTTTTCTAACACAAAGATGTTGGAATAGGCTACTTAATCCCTTCAGGATCCTTCAGAGAAACCTTGGTGCTGCCTCTGAAGAGGCTGTATTTTATGCCATACAGTTTACTCATGCAGAAGGAAAGACACAATGAATTTGCAGTGTTCACTGTGGCAGCAACTAACCCTGTTCCTCCTGTGAGTTACCCATTCTTTCCTTTTCTAATTCTGACTTTCGACATGCCATAAAACTTGATCTCACTCCCTACTGTTAAGAAGAGAAGAAATCCAGAAGAACACATTTCACCTGCATGTTCTGCCTGGACACTGCAGAAAATGACTGGGCTGCAGCCTTACAGCTCCAAAGCTCATGTCTATCCTGCTTGACAGAAGAAGTAAAGGCAGAGTTATGGCACACTGTATAAGCCATCTGCCTTTCAACAGCACAATTGCACTATGGCTTGTAGGCAGCTTAAGATTCCCAATCCTCTGCTGGCATATATACAATAAATCCTCTGTCTCAGCCACAAGTTTCAAGCAGATACAAGCCCACGGACTTGTTGCTGCTTTGTATTTGTATTGGTCTAACTGGGAGTATCAGCCCATTGTGAGAATGGGTGGCATGGAAAGGACTGGCTGTAAAACATTGTAACTACCATTCGATTTTTCCAACAAAAAAGGTACTCATCAAAAGTTAAGTTGATGAATACTCTGAGCTGTGACCCACCCACAACTTATTTTTTCCATCAGATGCTGCATCACCTTAAACACTAATAATAAACAACAGTAAACAATAATAATATTATTAAGCTGGACATCTGTGAATTCCGATTACAGTTTATATTTGTGAGTACTTTTCAAGGTCAACTTTTCCCACCCTTCCTAATGTCTAGTACAACATCATTATTCATGTGTATCACATCATCACTGAGAAGTACTAACCAAAACCAACACTCTCTCAAGATGGTCCCTGTATGAATATGCAGTGTAAGAGTCTCTGCTCAAGGAATTTCAAGCTAAATCAATAAAATGAAGTGTACGTTGAGATAGAAGGGGAGAACCAGTACTCAGATTTAAGTAAAGTCTTAGCTGTCTGATGTTTACACTTTCCCAAAGAGAAACCACCTCTGGAAAAACAACTCCTGACTACCACACAGCCTGAGATTGAATCACAAAATGTAATTGCATTGTCTTTTATATGTAAGTAGACACCCTGAGTCTTTGTCTCTTGCCTTGCTTCTACATACTGTTCTTGTGTGGAAATCAACATTCCTATGTTAAAAACATAGGCATGTCCACATTTCTTTTCTCAGCATGAAGGCACCTTAAGGGGTTCTCTCTACCTGCAGCTCATTTCTTGCCCTTATACTAAAGTTTGTCATCTGCTGAGTTGTGCTAGTATGGCTGTTTCTGGGCTATTCCATAAACCAGGTCACAAAACTCAGCCAGAGTAAAAACAATCTTGTTCCAACACCTGCAACGAAGATGCGATTCAGGAGAAATGTTTAAAGTCACAAATAAACTTTCTGAATAGACTCAAGTGCTGAAAGAATTTCTAAGATGTGCTATTATATATACTATCATTATCCTACATATTGATAATACTCTGAATCTCTCTGAAGTTGACTCGAAGTAACATTTCCAGTATTTAACCTTACTGATTTTCAGGATAATCTAGATGACAGGTGTGGTATGGTTGCCAGTGTATTGCTTACAGATCCTGTATGTGTTAATGAAATTGCTGTTTCACTGAATACTTCTGGGTAGACAGAATTGACCAAGGTTGTGTCATATCTCTCTCTACCCAGGAATAAGGTCCCTTGCTAAGAAGACTTATTTAAGCGGAAACACTTCAGAATAATGAGATACTTCAGAAAATCCTCCTTGGAGACTTCTCTGAAGGAAACAGACTAGGAGGGGTGGAATTTCCTCAAAAGCAAAACAAAGAGCAGATGTATTGAGGGATTTCAGAGGCCTCAAAGCACAAACACTTTGAAAGGAACTGAGATTTTCAATGTCACAGGAAAAAAAAAGCCAGCTCTGCTGCCTTTACACAAATGTCTACTGGAACTACCAGACCACGAATGAGGTAAATTGGCAACACAGAGGAATAAGAAGGCATCCTATGTTTCAAAAAGGAATAGCAAGGGGACAAGTCACGTATCCCAGGCATGACTCTCAGTAATACTAATCATACTCAAAAAGAGGTGAAGAAAATAAATTAAGGAAAACACATGAGAATCTGCTGCTTTTCTCAAATCTATACACTCCTTTTATCAGTTAGAGAGGATTCCCTTTCTCCCCACCCAACAGTTTTCTTTCTGGTCAGTTTACCTTTCAGATGTCCTTTGACCAGATGATCTATGAACATAAAAATGACCACATTACTAGGCCTTGAGGGGATGTTTAGAGTGTCCTTCCGTAGGGGATTTGTCTTTTATCTGGAGCATGTTTCTAAAGCAAACCTCCCAGCTGTTCCCATTTACTTTAACAAGGCACACTTATCTATTGATCATAAAGAGGTCTGAGAGCATGCAACCAGATTTCTTTGTGATCTGAAAAACCTGAAAGCCATGCCACAGAGTGCACCTAGCCCACTTGAATTGTTAGTGATCTAGTCTAACGAGAAACACGGAAATGCTGGCAGCATGGACATGATGACTTCAGCAATGTTTCACTCCAGAGACTGGCTCCTCTTGCACTGCCATGCTATCTACTGCAAGCACATTCTTACAGATTTCCACAGCTAGATATCCTAGGACTGATCACAGATGCTTTCATTTCAGCACAGGGAGACTGTGCTGGTCTATGGGACAGGGAGACTATGCTGAAGAATGTGTCTGAGGAGCTTTCCAAGACTCCAGAAAACTTAAAAGCCTCCAGTGCAGAGGGGCAGCAACCTGGCACGTGGCAGTTGATAACATGCGCATGCAATTTCTTCTAATTTTTGAAGCTAATGTCCTTTAGTTTCCCATATACTCATTTCAAAAGTTCCACTTCCGTGCTTACATCTCACTAGATTGAAATAACTCTCTACTATTTTAGATTTAATCATAATTTCCAGAATAATGTAATTCCTATTCAAATATACATATTCTGAAGATTATTAGAGACTGACATCATAGAGAATTTGGTAAAAATACCCAAGGGAACTCTCCCATGGACTAGAAGAAAGGATGAGTGAGACAATCCATCAACACAAATTTAAGCTGTATAAATATTTTTATCTTGCAAGCTAACTCACCAAGAATTAAGTGTTCTTCTTCACCAATTGTGACAATACATTTTATTCGGAGTTTTGCTCTGTTACCTTTCTTCATTTAAAAATTTTCTTTCAGAAGCCAACAGCTAACTTGTTAAAGGAAATTTGATTAGTCTTAAGTAAGCTACTCGTTATTTCACTACAATGCAGTGCTAATGGGAATAACATAAAGGATAATGGAATTAAGAACTTGGTAACAGCTCAAACAACATCCCATTACATCAGACTAATTTTGGTGTGTTTCTGTAGTAATCGGTTCTGTACCACTCCAGCGTGCTTATGCAATCAGAGCAAAGAGCTGTTACCAAGGAAACCAATCAACCCAAGACCCCTTGTGTGTGAAAAATGCAGATATTTAACACCAAAAATCCCATACAAAATAATTTCAAATAGCAACCCAGACAGGACCTACCTCTGACATTTATAAGTTCATGCAAATCTGGCAATTGCTGTTCTGACCTTTTGGTTAAATCATTTTGCAACTATGGACTGAATAAGAAAATTTCTGTTAAAAAGCCCCAAAACACAACAGAACAAACCAAAAAACTAAAAAGTGTATTGGTCCAACACAGAGAAAAATTTGTCTACTATTATAATTTACAACAAAAATGCAAACAACAGAATTGTACCCCACAATTACTTGTCCATTGTTTTTATTTAAGTGTATAGCCAAAAAAACCCAGGTCTGCTCTCAGTGTTGGCCAGTGGAAAGATAAACCTATTGCACAGAATGAACTGATACAAACCCTTGCTCATCAGAATTTGAGTTCTTAAAATTACCAACTAATTTTGCTAATAGATGTGGCTAACTCCAGATGCTCGGAAACAGCAAACCTAGGTCTTTACGCACATAGATGAAATTTAAATCAAGAATTTTAGTTTTCTTCTTTCTTTTGTAGTCCTTTAAAGATTGTTTTGGGAGATATTGTCTGCAACTGTAAAGGCTAAAATTCAAAGCAAATTTGCTAAGCTGTACAGCTCACATAACTGGAGCCTTAAGAAAAGCTTTTTGCTAAGAGAGAGAAACTGCTGCCCATAGACACTGAGAGTTCTTAAATGACAATTAAGTCCTCCAGATGTAATTTATGAAAGCACAGGAATATTGCTTAAAATATATGTAGAGATGGCACAGAGCTACTTTTAGTTGAAGTAAAGTCCATTTGCTTTGTGGCACAATCTTGAAAATGAGTCTGTATTTTAATATGCCTAGTACAATTTACTGTCTCTAACAATCACCGATACTATCTTGCTGTAGGGCTGCACCTGTAAAGGACACACTGCAGATGATAGAAAGATTAAATTGGAAATTAATTCCTTACTGAACAACAGACGGCCTAAAATGGAAAGATTTTGAACATATGGAACTAACAAATACTGATCAAGCTTAACAGAAATTTGCATGCTTCAGGGGACTTAACTATGGCTCTAAATCATTTGTGTTACTAAATATGCACACACTGCTTTACCGAAATCAAACCTTCCAGTTAAATTCATTTGTGCTAATAAAACTCACGAAAGATACAGCAAGCCTGCTCCACTGGCAGAAAGCAACGTCCGAGTTAGGAGACAGCTACACAAAGCCCCAGATCACCCTCAGTTTTTCAATGGAGGAGTAAAGTACGTTTTATGCAGATATCTGCCACGTTCAAGAGAGAGACATCACATTAGAAACCAATCCATCTTTCTTGAATTGCTTAAACAGTTTAACTTAAGCCAATGTTGTATTTGATGTTCTGTTATTGTTAAATTCAGTGCATGTGAATACAAAAAGAGCGCCTGTCTTAAGGTTTTCTTAATCTATGTTGACCCCAACTGCTCCTTTTCTATTGTCTTTAACTTGGAGAGCTTAAGTGGTTATCCAGCAGAAAAAAAACCAAAACCAAAACACTTAGAAGGCATATTTGCTTCTATCTCCTCCTCTTTCATCATAAGTTGCATTTCATTCTGCTCTAGCACGTATCCTGGATCAAACCATGAAATGGATCAACCTGAAGTATTCTGCTGTTTGCTCTTACAGGTTTCTGCAAGCTCTCAGGGCAGCAGCCCATCTCTCCCCCTGGTCATGCTCCAGCAAAACGTTTGGTTTTTGCTTTCCCTCACATGAGCCAGATCTCATCTTCTGAAAGGAATTCAAAATAGATCATAAGGAAGCCACCTTGACTGTTTTCGCACCAGCTGAATGAATTTCTAATATTAGGAATCCAACAATAAGAAAGAAAGGAGGAAAATTTGGATCTGGGACCAAATGTATTGCCATAAAATATATCAAATATTTCATTCCTTGTAGTAGTAATTTGTTTTGCTAAAGAGATACATCATCATAACTTCATTTTTTTAATCAGGAAAGACAACTGCATGGAGTTGAATGCTAAGTGCCTCTAAATTACTTATGTGGAAGCTAACATGGGAAAAGTGCTGGCCCTTTTAAGTTAGCCTGGGTTGGAATCAAATATAGTGTTTTCTCGTCCCTACATCATCCCAGTTTTATCTGAAATTTACAGTGCAGACTGCAGGATAGTCTTAAGATGACCCAGCTAAATGTGAATTAAGTAGTTTGGGTACCGAGCTAACTAAAGGTAATGGCACAGAGCACAGCATGGCCAAATTCACCATGCTCTGGAGCAGGCTATCCAAGATCAGGAGTAAATTGTGTCATTTTGCAGGTATGAGCTTTTTTTGTGGTTATTTTGTTGTTTGTGGGGGGTTTTGTTTGTTTGTTTGTTAGGGTTTTTATTGCATCCAAGCTAATTAAGCTCAAGAACCTCAACACTGCAATAGAGTATCTATGTATACCTGTAGTTAACAAAGCTGTTCATGCTACCTCAGCTAGAACAAAGTGCAGTACACACCCTTGTAGTTTAATCAGTCCTTCCATGCTAGCACAAACTGTAGTAACATAAATTTAATTCAGGAACATAAGCAGATGAGTGCTGGCAGCATCGCAAGTAGCAAGTCTAGTAATTCATCTTTATCACATTTTATGCTTATGCTCTTTCTTAAATCTTTTCAATGAAAAAACAAAAGCAGCATTACTGTAGAAGGCATATTCACACAGAAGTGAATCAGCAAAAACTGTCTACCTTATCTGCATGCTGCTACAAGTCCATGTGTTTAAAGAACACACTCTTACAGCCACCAAGCAATTTTCATAGATTCATAGAATGATTTGGGTTGGAAGGGACCTTAAAGACCATCTAACTCCAACCCCTCTGCCATGGGCAAGGACACCTTCCACTAGACCAAGCTACTCAAAGCCCCATCCAACCTGGTCCTGAACATTCCCTGGGATAGGGCATCTCATCCATCTCCCTGCAATGCAAACAGGAACAGATTCCCATAAGCAGCCAGACTCTGGGAACCCAAGTCAGACCACAAGTCACACCACACAATGCATTATTACATGGAGAAAGATAGCTACTTAAGTGTGAAGATATTATCAAAAAAGTGCCTCCCCCTGATAGCAGGAATGTAATCACAGCTGACCTGCATTCAGTGAAGGTGTTAATGGAAGACATAAAACCAAGTATTTTTTTGAGCTCACTATGTTAATAACACACACATTTTGGTCCATTAGGAAAAGTGCATTAGTTTCCAGCATTCTGCAAAGGAAATCCTAAATGGTGAAAATTCATTCCTTTTCACAGCCAGAAACTTAATCAAAATATTTTATCGCAATACTTGCAAAATAAAAGCAAGTATTGCTTTTTATATTAATGACTATTAACTCATTAAACTGTAGTTCATTAAACTGTGGTTTATTAAAAGTAGAAGATGAAGACTGGCTAAAGAGTAAGTTTCAAATAAAATGACTAAGGATCAGTACATTCATTTTTCTGTGACCAACTGGATTATTAAGTGCACTGAAATCATTAACTGACATGAAAATTAAGTTCTTAGGCTTTTGAAAGAGGCTTTGACAAATGTTCCTACTTTCAATAAGAGCTCAAGTTGAAACACTACGTAAGACAATATGTATTAAGAAAGTTTACAGAATATATACGCTTGATATAATGGAAGACTAATTCACTAGGAAAAAACTGGCAGTATCACTTACTTAAACCAAAATTTAAGATCTCTATGTGTGACTAAACACAGCACTGATTAAAAGTCAGTGACCACTGTTGAACTGGTAATGACTCATTTAGAGTTGAATTCAGATAAGTACATGTTTACAAGGCCTGCTGAATTACAGACCAAAAAGGGACTAAATAATCATAAAACTGTTATCACAGGACCATAGGGCAAGACTTGCTTTTTGTATGAAATGACAGTAATTGCTGCTGTATGTGCTAGCCCTCTATTGAAGAGTGAGAATGTTTTAATAACTGTATTCAAGGTAGGATTCCTACTGGTTGGTCAAAATTCTAGCAATAATGTTCATTGGCATTTTTTGAAATATAAAAAGCTCACAGAAAGTCAACTGAAATTAAAGACAGATAATGAAGGTCCTGTGTACTTGAAGGAGGAATTTTAATAGACACCTATTCCTTACAAGAATAGCTATAATAGCACA
>JANHGB010058368.1:0-16495 GCA_026283785.1 Coracopsis vasa | reverse complement strand
AAGAAAAGAAAAGAAAAGAAAAGAAAAGAAAAGAAAAGAAAAGAAAAGAAAAGAAAAGAAAAGAAAAGAGAAAAGACTCACTAGACCAATATTGGCTACCTAGCGTTTTTGAGTCTGCTACAAAAGAAAACAATAGTGAAAAAAAAAGAATTCTAGAATGATTATTCCAGAAAGGAGAAGGAAGATTACAGATTACTTTTCTATGCCGACTGTTTTAAGTGTTGTTGGGTTAAAGCATATTCTCATTTATGGACATAATCACCTTTGTGTACACATGCAATTCCTATACAACTATGAGCCAGTTGGGGCTGCACACTAGAGGAATATACTCCAGCCAGATGGGCCAATATGGAATGACATGCCTGATGAAGAAAAAAAAGCTAAACCAAAAAACAAACATAAAAAACAACACACACAAAAAAAACCCCAACCAAAAACCAAAACTTTACATCAGTGTTGCCTGTTTGTTTTTAATAAAAGGAATTAGGTCTTTATGCACATAGAAGATAAAATAAGAGTCTAGATTTTTGAAATGGAAAAGAAGTGATATAATTACTTTTATGATAACATCTAAAAAGAGACAAAAAGAAGTTATACTTTGTTATTTTGGTACTTTGCCTAGCAGAGGCATTTATTTATAAGTAGTCGCAATAAAATTTACTTAGGCTTTCTCTTTAAAGAAAAAGGTGAGAATATGAAACTAATATTTCCTGTGATTTAACTATGATTACTAAAAGATTAACAGAAATACAGAAAAGAAATGGTAATTTTGTCCCCACAGAGCCTCAAAATCAAGGTTGTTATACTAAAGCAAAGTGCCCTATCACTGTACAGTAAAATACTATTTTGTACTGTATCAGCTGTTATGCTAAATTTATGAGAGGATTTCCAGATAGAATTCTTCAGCTGAGGATCACCAATTATAAGTGAAAAAGGAAATAACTTCATTTTCTGTTTCCATAAATGAAGGAGGTAATAGATT
This sequence comes from Coracopsis vasa, assembly GCA_026283785.1. NCBI lineage: Eukaryota > Metazoa > Chordata > Aves > Psittaciformes > Psittacidae > Coracopsis > Coracopsis vasa. The sequence goes on along the minus strand of JANHGB010058368.1, from coordinate 15,513 downwards.
TACTAAATTCTGATTTAAACTGTATTTTTTTAACATGTTGATAAAATGCACCATGAAAACCAAACATTACTGGATTTGTTTTGTTTTATGAGGATACAGTGGGAAACCCATTCACTCCTATCAAAGACTTTCTGAACGTATTGACCTCATTGGTCTAGTAACAAAAGTGCAATTACATTTTATTCTAAAATAATCAAAATATTCTTCTTTGCTATAATAGCTATTATGTTTTCAATGTACACATTTTGGTTAAGTTTTTTTATATCCTAAAGACACTATTCTCTTTGAAGTCACCATCCTAATTTAGAAAAGCATGGCATTTTGATGATTCTTCATTTGATTTACAGAGAGACTTCAAGGAGATGGAGCCACTGAGATTAATTTTCAATTTTAAAATTGTAACTCAATCCACAAGGGTAAGGAAAATACACTTTTAAAATATATTAATTTCTGTACACTTACAAAGGATTTACAAGATTTTAAAATAATAACACCTGGCCAAGGTGCTCTTTCCCCAGCCACAAGAAATAACTTTGAAAACTTTTGCAGGAATCTAAAAATATAATTATAAAAATAAAATAATAAAAAAACCTTAATACTTTTCCACTTGAAAGTCAGGTGAAAATAAGGTATCTTTTAATTTTGTTTCTGCTTACAGTAGTTTAAGTTGGCATGAGTTTAGCAAGACTTCAAACCTTTTAATATTTTAGGCACCATCTTCTGTCTCTTCTATAGAAAGGTCTTAATTACACTCTTTATTTCTTGCATGAAGTTTCCCTCTCTTGTTCTTCCTTCCTGTGTTTTAGAGACCTTTAATATTTACCCTTTCTTTCAAGAGGATAACTGTGCACAGGTCTATCTTTTGGAAGTCACGAAAAATATTTTTGGTTTTGTTTTTTTTTTTTTTACAACTAGCAAATAGTGTCTTAGTTTTAATTGTGAAGGTCCCATTACAGTTACCTTTCAGACAATTTAAATGCTTCCCCATAAATTAAGATTGAGAAATGGTAGTGGAAATTAAGACGGATGTTTTTTCCTTTCCAGTTTTCTGAAGTCTCTGAAGCTTCTTTCCAAAAATCTGCTGTAGCTGGATCTTGTACAGGCACAGCAAATGATCCAATCAGCATTGGAAAAATTAAACTGCTAAAAGAATCAAAACAAGAGTGAGCTCTGTGACAGATAGCAGCTATTTGGGGAAATTAGAGAATATTCTTTGCTTGTAAATCGATTACTTAAAAAATTTCCTTTGTATCCCATTCTTACTGGAAACATGTGAAACAAAACCACAAATAAACCAGCTTTGAAACTTGCAACCCCAAATCTAAGCAGAACGAAGACACAGCCCTGTTTGGAACATACACATTAACCATTGTGGATGCAGTGTTCCTATTAGAATGTATTATCACACAGTATCCAAGTTTATCAATCCTGGCCTCAATTCAAATATGCAGTTAGATGCCTTACTAAGTGCTTCGCTAAATTGAGCCTTTAATGCTATTTAAAACTAACTTAATATAGAAAAGAGGTATAGATTAACTGACACATCTATTGCCTTTTTTGTTTCAATCACTTCTATTTAAGTGATTTAAGTGCACCACTCTCTGGGGAATATAAAAAAGGGGGAGCAGCAGGGGAAGGGGAGGAAATCCCAATAAGTTGTGTTTGACCTGAAATTGCAAATTCAAGCACAAGACCATTTCAGGCCTCAGACTGTCTGATTCTTCTAGTCTCACGTAATACATTCACTAGCTAAGTCTTACTCCCTATTACTCCTTAATAGTGGTTGTGCCTTATATTGAATTTCTCACAGCAAATTGTCTAAAACTGGCTTTGAATGACTGTGTGGCTCCTGGAGTTGATTTGGAAACCTAGAAAAGAAGACACGCATCAGCATTTGAGCATCTGGCCACAAAAATGACAGTTTTATGCAGGAACTCTGTGGTATAGGCAGCACTGCCAAAATTCAGCTCACTCTCATACCATCTGATGTCTTAACCATGAGACCCTTCTCTGTCTTTGTCCAGTGCCTTGTCATTCACACTTTCCCACTGTTGTGACAAGAAGAAATTTAGAGATGAGATGTTCCTAAAGTACAGTACATGCACCATTAGTGGGATGCTGGCTACTTTAAAATGATAAATGAAGGCTGCCTGCACAGCCTAGCACCTCCTTTGAAGTACATGGGAAGCTTGTATGAAGCCAGGAACTGCTGCCACACTGCTGGCTCACTGCAAGGGTACAAAAAAAGTGAACCCCCTACCTAGGGATTTTTCTAAGAAAGGGCACTAAACGTATGTTAGGTCCCCGAGGCTGTTGCCATAAGCTCTGTTGCCCAGAAGAGGGGAGTTGAAGAGAGAGGCAGCTGGCAGGAACCCCTGGGAAGAGAAGGCTGCCTAGGGCAGCCAAGTGTCTGCTACAGCGTTGTGCAAACAAACCATCTCAGGAATATCTGCGATCTTCTCACTCACTACTTATCCCTGATTCATCCCATAAACACCATTGTTTCATCACAGGTGTGTTTCTTCTGGGAAAAAAAAAAAACAACAACAACAAACCAAAACACAAAACCCACCCCAATACTCATCATTTATTAGAAGATTTTGCACAAACATATACATCCAAGGAAGCAGAACTAAAGTAACACATGCAACCTTGATTTCAGCCAACCCTTGAGTTCTGGTGGCCTGGCTCTGCCCCCTTAACATGTCTTTTGAAGTGCATTGTGTATATGCAAAGTTTCTTCAACTTTAGAAGGAAAAAAATTAATCGTAGATCAAACCAGGAAGTCAAATTCCATTTTTTGTGGCAACCTATTCACAAGTGCACACCTGAGAGAAAGAGTAAGAATATTAACACTCAGCTCTGTTGCTTGAATCAATCAAGAAACCAGTGCATAGGCATCACCTTTTGCAGTACCCTAAACTAGGCAAGAAAAAGGAACCCATGAATCTTGTGTTCCAGGCAGGGTACTGGAATGCAACAACATCCAACAGCTAATGACATCCCCTGCCATCTTGTCCTCATTACCACTCTGTCTCAACATTTCCCTTTCTTGTGTTGACAGCAAGTCTGGCTCTGTTTCTTTTTTGCCTGTTTTGTTGTTTATACTTGACATATGAACCAGAATGGCGGCCAAACGTCACTTACCCATCCTTCTCTGCTGTATGGCCCATAGGAGCCTGCCAGAGGCTTGGACAAACATGAGAGGGTCTACCTTATCCATTCATCCATCCTTCAACTGAAATCAATGGGACTCACTGGTGCATTTAAGATTAGATGTGCTAATACATAGTAGTATGCAAAATACACTCACATACCCAGTCTTTCTTCAACCTTACGTTTTCTACATTTAAAGAGGCTTAGCTCTCTCTATGTTTACCCTATTTTCTGCCCCTCTCTGCCAAACAGAAGACACATCCACAATCAAGTAAGTCCACATTCCCCAACATACAGTTCGGGTTGAGACAGAACAAAAGAAGTAACTTCTTCCAAGTGGTACACAGTGCAGTTCTGGAGTCAGAGCAATTAGGCCTACAACTGACAAAAGAAAGTGACTTCACATCCCAGCTGAAGAGAGCAAATGGAACAAGATGTAATGCAAGAATGACACAGCTGGAAACAAAACAAAGACATGCCATTTTTCATAATAATGCAGATGTTAAGATATTCAAAATATTTTTAGCATGTACTGGAGAACACAAAAAAGAAAAACCCTATTGGGAATAGCAGTCCAGATCTACATTGTTCCCCTGTTTTTCATGAAGTATACAATAGTGTGATTCCTTCCCTTTTTATGAATTTAAACACTTAGCTCTGAAACAAATTTGTAATTTTTCCAGAAAAATATCAGCATGTTCACTATTTTTAAATAGATTCTACAGAATTTTACCTGAAGCAACCTGTTCAACTCTTGACAGTGGTTTTCTGCTTTCAGATGCCTTAATAGTTTGAAGACGGATCTCCTCTCAGTCACAACCAGGTCTAAGCTTTCACACTTTCACTCCATTTTCAATTCTGAGTTCCAGTATTTTGCACACTTAAGTCTCAAAAACTCAAAGTAACATAACTCAAAGTTTGCATCGTTTATTTTTAGGTCAATTTAACACTGCAGGAGTTGATCATGTGTATTCACTCCATTGTTTGTTATCATCTTTTTCCACTGCCCTCCCCTTCAGAAACTGAGTTTACCTACAGCTGGGAAATCTTCACATCCTTCAGTTGCTGAGAAACATAACTGCTCCTTCTCTGTTACATTTGACCAGGCCTTCTAATAAACTATACAGTAAAAGACAATGATCGGTTATACCATGACAGTAGTTCTGCAGTCCCAAGCCATACCAGATTGTAAGACCTTGTCCCTTGCTTACTGTCACTCTGGGCCTTCTAGCCTGAACATGCCTTGCATGATGAACCCCTGCTGCGCATTTGCCTTTGTCCCTTCCCAGCTCCCAATGACAAGATCAGTTTCATGCTTTTCAACTCTGCTCCCTTTTCCCAAAGGGCAAAACCAAAGCACAAATGCAGCATGGCAGGGGGATGTGAATTCCCCTACCCATCCAAAAATGGTCTGCTAGGGTAAGCAACTTGATATCCCAGGGGGACAAATAAGGGAGTCCCAGTATTCCCACTATAAATTGATTCTCCAGTTTTCAACACTTCCTGGAGAACTAGAGTCTATGGCCAGCTAACAAACTGGACTAGCTGAGGAACCCAAACAATACTCCCAGCCTCTCCAAACTCTACTCCACACTCGAGATGTGACAGTATGGCACTGTCAAATACCATGATGTTATGCTTCCTGCCCCAGCCCCGCACACATCTTGTGAGACCCCAACAGCATCACCCTTTATTTGCCTGTGGGGGCTCTGTACATCATAGCAGTGCAAATTCACAAGAGCACAGCACAGCCTGTGCAAATCCTGGAGGCTCCCTCAAAGCATCAGACTTCCCAAACATACATTACATACACAGTCTGTATACTTATCTAGCTGCTGGGATGGGAAGACAACTGCCAGAAATGGGCAATTACTCGTTAGGTAATTCACACCGCTTGTAAGCAAGCCTCAGTTATCCCCAGCAACAACTCACACATAGGTAAGAAAGGGACCCACACAAACTGAATTATGCTGGTGGTGACAACCCATATGCAGGCATAGTGTCTTCCTGAGGAGCAATACACAGAGTGACAACAGACGGGCTGCAGGGAAAACAGCAGCAGCAACAGGTATCAGCTATCTCTGAATCCACGGTCTACATTGAAGAAGCCTTTGGGAGAAAGGGTTACATGAAGAATCCTGTCAAGCCACATACAGACTTCAGCAGCTGAGCAGCCCTAGTCTAGTTTATATTGGATAGGGATACCAAATACATTTTTGTATGAAAAAGGTCTTCAGGCTGAACCTCTACAGTCCTTTTTCTGGGAGCATAACTTGTTACAGGCAACCACCACACACCAGGAATACTTGGTGGCTTCCAAAGCCAATCATTATTGCAACATGTAAGAGGCTGAAAAAAAGTTTAAGTAAGTGTACATGTCCCAGTATCTAAAGGGGGCTTACAAGTAACCTGGAGAGGGATTTTTGCAAGAGTATGTACTGATAGGACAAGGGTGAATGGCTTTAAACTGAAAAAGAGTAGATTTAGGTTAGATATGTAGGGGAAAAATTCTTTACTGTGAGGGTGGTGGGACACTGTAACAGGCTGCCCAGAGAAGCTGTGGATGTCCCATCCCTGGCAGTGTTCAAGGCCAGGTTGGAAGAAGCTTTGAGCAACCTGGTCTAGTGGGAGATGTCCTTGCCCGTGGCAGGGGGGTTGGAACTAGATGAGCTTTAAGGTCCCTTCCAACCCAAACCATTCTATGATTCTATGAGTTGTAAGCAGCTCTGAGCAGGCTTTGAAAGGCTCCAGAAAGCGGTTCTATAAATATAGAGCATAACCTTGATTTAGTACAAGGTGCCAGACACTATGGAGATACTTCATAAGACAGCATCCCAAAATGTAGCTGAGGTATCAGATATGAACAGAAGGCATGAAATGTCAGAGGCATTTTAACTCTCCCCCTCCCACAGTCAGGAAGCTAACAACTGCAAGCTATCAGGCAAAATGTGGCCTGAATGCCAAGCACTGCAGCTCTCATCCCTTCAGAGTTTCCAGATAACCCAGCTTTTGCAGTCAACCAGCCAGGTTAGTACCTGTACCCTTTAACAAAGGCACCCCGATACATGACTGCAGGAGGTCAAGATCACAGAAGAAAGCAACAGTAGCCTGTATGGGTGTTCTCTAGCCTAAGGGGAAAAAAAATTAAAATTCTAACTTAACAGAAAAATGGAACTGGATTGTGAGGGGGCAAGCTGGGAACAGAACAGGGGAATTCCCAAGAGCTCCTAGAGTTTGTTGAAAAGAAAAACCAAAGTAAAACTTTTCTAGTTTTTTCCTACATAAGAGGAAAGTACAGTTTGACAAGTGCAAAGTGTAATGTTAAATGACATGTAGATGACTCATTTTTAAATTATTACAAAATGCAAGGAGTTAGACAAGTCACAGTTTAGGACAGTTCTTACTCTTAAGGCTCACACAGCAGAATTGAGTCTAGAAGAGTGCTAGACGACTCAAATATAATAAGCAGACTTATCTCCAATCAGGCCTGGTATTTCCCCAAATTCCCAGCTGCATACACATAGAACACAAGGCAAACTGTAATGCAAATGCAAGGTCATACACCTAAGAACAGAGAAAGCTAGTGCACGTTTGAAACCCGGGACCGTAACCTGGATAGCAGCTACTTTCATGGAGGTGTTAGATCACTGACAAAATCACTTAACATACACCTTGCAGGCAATGTTATGGCAAAAAAGGTTTAGGGCAATCCCTAGACACCTAACAGAAATAAGCTTGCCTTTTTCTACATATGGTGAGATCAATATTAGAATACATAGACATTGGAACGATATGTAGAAGGTGCTAAAAAAGAGTGCCCAAGTGATTTAAGGGATAAAAACCAAATTGTCTTCAAGCGAGACTTAGGGATTTAAGTCTGTATAAATTATCAGTGAGGACAATTTGTTTGAACAGAGTACCAGGCCAAGTGATGGATTCTCCATCATCCCCTTAAGTCTTTGCAAGATACTGAACACAGCAGAATCATTGCTGTGCACATTGCAGTGTCCTTTGGTATGCAGGAGGTTTTAGAAGATAGCATGAGGATATTTCTGGCCTTGAAAAAAAGATTCTGAAGGCTGTGGTAAAGCTGAAGACTGAAATCTAAAGAAAAAAAAATAACATTTTAAACAAATAATGTATTTCCTATTTAAAGAAAACAACTTCTAAAGACTAAGCATTAAGAGTGGAAAAGAGCAAGGATTTCCAAATGCCAGGTTATCATGACAGAAATTTTAAGTAATAATTTCATTTCTATGAAATATTTTGTGTTCATTCTGTAATTGGGGAAAATTCATGTGAATGTCAGTCTCGCCTCCTACCAATTATGACCAAAATGTTGCCTTTTACTTCCCATCAATGACACATGAGTACTGGCATTTTTATTTCAAAATTTGTATGCAAGGACAAAGTGAACATATTAGTAAAAGGTTGTGGTTAGTTAGGTAAACTCCCCATGGTAAATTTAGTTATTTCCTGATCTCACAGCTTAGTAAGACAGGAAAGTCTTCTGCCAGTCTCTACCTTCTTCTCAACATATGGCAACTCATTTCAAACTAAGAAGCAATACAAAAAGCTCCCCTTTTGCAATAAAGTAATTAATCATTGTCTGTTAACATCCTTTCCTACTTTTGTGTCACTTTTTAAAGGAATTCCCCATGTTCTTCTTCCAAATATAGGCATTAGGTGTAGTGTTAAGCAAACTCTTAACATCAAATAAACGATTTAATTTTATGCCTCACAAGGTAATGATTCTCTGCTAATCTTCGCATACTTCTTCCGCCCTCAATCCCCTCCCAATATGTGTAGAAAAATTAACATAGAAAGGGAAAACATAAAAAAGAAAATTAAAATACATGTAGAAATGCGAGGGCAGGGAGGTGGGGGAGAGGAATCAGTAAAAGATTAGCAAGGTCAAGCACTGCAAACATAAAACCCACTCACATTAAAATTTGTTAATGCAATTAAGTTAACCACTCAGCTTTCAACAATAGCTTTCTACATGAATTACATGAGATATAAACAACAGAAACATTGCAGCTAAATTCCAAACTTACATTTGTAAGATACACAAGTATATACATTTCAGGTAAACGTTCTAAATGAGATTAGATAGACTAATAAACCGATATGATGAGGAAGAGAAAAAAAATGAATTAAGAGAAAGAAAAAGAGCACACAGCCAAGGGTTCATCTATCTGGTGTCTCCTTTATTCTACAAAGAGCTATTTTAGAGCAGAGACACCATTTTCTTCTAGAAGTGCCAAATTCTATGCAGTGTGAAGTATCTTCTATATCCTTAGTAGCAAACAATAATTATTGATTTAATAATAGGCTGGAAGCAGACCTCAAGCAGACTCTTAGGAGTAAGGCTTCCAAGGTCTCAAAGGTAGCTTTGTCTCCGTAGAAGTCTCAACTTTTTCCAGAACCAGAACAAAGATGGAGACATACTACAAGAACAAAATTTCCCAAGTTAAAATTAATTCATTAGTGACAAGTTTGTAACAGCACCACAGGGTATTTTAGCCACATACCAGCTTCAAAAGTCTGTTCAATTCAGGTAAGACAGAAATGGTTTTCTACATGGCAAAGCAGGACAGATTCCAGAACTATAATGAAAATTGATGACTATATTATGAAGCCAATGACACCAGCCACCAAGTATTTGCAGCTCAATTACACGAGAGCTACCCTGAGAAAATACCAGCTAAACTGTTTGGATTCTCTGATTTCCAGCAGTCACTGAAAACAGAAACAACTCAAGCACCGCAATGCTTGTATGGTGTATTTTGTGTCAAGTGTACACAGTTTAAGCCAATATAAACACTCAAGACCTGTAACCTAACAAGGCTGCGTAATTCTCAATCATTCATCTTATTTCTCATCTCCCGATATATCCAGCCACCACAGGCAGGGAGATGCAGCTCTTCACCAGCTGCCATTAAATCCAGCCTTGCTGCAGGTACAGGAGTCAGAAAGGAGCTTCTGCCCTTTGCTTAAAGCACTGCAAGAACAGCAGAAGGGATGCTGCAGCTGGCACCACCTGAAAAAGCTGTGGCTTTCTCTGGAGGGAAACTCAGAAAAGAGAAAAAAGCCTAACTTGGAAACTCAGAATTGCCCTAGAAACCCCAATCATTTTCCATTAGCCAGGGAGGAAACACAGTCAGTATTCCCACGAGACTAAAGACAGCCTTTGTGAATGCCCCATCAAAGTCATCAAAGCTAATGCCCTTCAACTAATACTCCAGCAGAAAATAATGCTGCCTAGAAGAGAGGGGGAAAAAAAGTCCTGCCTGACAAAGTGGAAGCATAAAAAGAATTTATGAGAGGGGGAGGAAAAGGATGATAATAATGAACATTTCAGTAAACGGGCCTGAGAGAGATTAACATTCGGTGTAAAAAAAAAATCACAGTAAAGTGACTGGCCAAGCCATGTCCATCCACAACACAGCCAGCCCTGGGCTTTGAGGCAATCTCTTAAACAGGCAAAATCCATAGGAAGTGCTGGCTTTAAAAGAGCTCAGACTCTTCCCAAAGGCTTACAGAGAAGTGCTCAGCATCCAGCAGCATTCGGCCACTCCTGACCTCGTGGTGGGCAAAAAGGATGGGGTGCTGGTTCTTGGGGTGGGATGCTTGGGGAAGCCATGGTTTAGCTTCTACCTGAGAGCCAGAGCACATCAGGAGCCACAGGACTCACCACCCAGCTCAGGCACCACATGCACCACATCAGCACATAATGACCTGGAAGGGAGAGGAGCTAAATCACCCTTGGTCCTTCCCACCTGCAGACATCTCAGGGCTTAGCACTGATTTGAAGCAATCTGGTTAAAGCATTACCCAAGGCAAACTGCTTGAATGCAGCCCCCATGGTGAAAGCAGGAGGCATCTGCTCGAGGGCCATTGGGATCTGGTGCTGACTGACTGGACACTGAGATGATGCCAGCAGCACAGTGAGGGTCATGGCATAGGCAGGGCAGGTCGGTGCAGCCAACTCTGCAGGCTCCCAGCCCCAGCTCATCCTGCCATCAGCACCCGTACTTGTTAGATTCCATCTTGCACGGGGTGCAATCACAGCTCCACATTGCGGTGCAGGCACACCCAAAGGGGAAGATAAGTATCTGGTGACCACAGCCATGCATTAAGGCTTTACCCAGGCCAGAACTGAGATTAACGATGCTCAGACCCGATCCAAACGTGTCTCTCAACCCAGGTAATCACAGCCACCCCCGCAGCGGTGTTGCAGCTCACTTGTCTCCTCATCCCACCTCTTCTCCATCCTTTCATCTCATCTTGGTAGCTGCCTAATCCCACAGGTTGGGTCTGGATGACTGAGTGCTCTTTGGGCCTGAAATGAGGGCTTAGATGATTGAGATGGGTGTTCAGGCTGCTGCTGGGGAGAAGGTGTTGAGATGCCACTGGCATCCTTGGTTCTGGGTCTCCAGGCAGCAGTGATTTGGCTCTGAATAGCCCCTGGGCTGATGAGATGCTGCAATGTGCAGGACAATGTGATGCCAGAGCAAGAAACAGAGGAGCAGCAGTGGCTTTGAGTCCAATAGGACTTGAGCAAGGGAGTGCACCAAGTGATAAAGGGGTTTGTCCATGAGGATCAAGCCCATGGCACAGACACCAGCATCCTCACAACACCAGTATCTCATCTCTTTCTCTACTCTTTAACAAACAGGGGACTCACATCTACCGCTACCGACCCAGGAACCCCGCAGGCAGAGAACAAGGCAAGGAGGTCTCCTGCTCCCCAACACATGAGAAACCCCCCGGGGCCACCAAATACAGAGGGGATGGAGCCGAACCCAAAAAGACCATTGCAGGCAGCCAGCCCTATTGGCAAAGCAAAGCCTTCAGCCCCAGCAAGCAGCCCGGCCACCTCTCAGCCAGCAATGCCAGGACATCCAGCAAGTGCTTAACCTCCCTGCCGGAAAGCCAGAAGACAGCGGAGGAGATGAGGACACCCCTCGGCATCCCGCTTTCCAAACTGTCCCAATCCAAGCACCTCAAGAGCAGGGTTGCGGGAGCCCCCGGTGCTTCTATTGACTCCAAAAAGAAGGCTCCTGAGCCCAGCAGCCAGAAGGAGCACTAGGTAAAGGTGGACTTCCATGGTGAGAGCGGTAGGAGAGCGTGCCTGGACCCCAGGCAATGCTGTGTTACATGGGGCAGGGGAATCTTGTTTACATTTACCTGGTGGGTGCACCAGTACCATGTGGCTATGATAGACAGCCCAAAAGCCATCCCGGTCCAGGGCAGGTCTCCAGAGACTGGATCTTGGAAGAGATGCATTGCATCGGCTCCGGGCAGGTCGTGTTGGGAATGATCTTGGATGGCACAGCTTTGGAATAGGCCTCCTCCAGGTTGGGGTAACCTCCGATCTCATTGAAAGCTGGAAAGCATCATTGGGTTCTAACCAGCAAAGCCCAGTGAGCGGCCTGAGCTCAGCTGGCAATGCTCACCCCAACCCTTTGAACTCAGAGGTGCTGCCCAAAGAGGGCTCCTTCATGGTCGTGTTTGCTTGTAGTTGTTTAAGAGACTCTTCTATCACCACTTTGCACAGCAGGTCCCATCACAGCCCAGCCTCAGAGGGTGATCCTTGTCCTGGGACAAAGGCTCCTCGAGGGACCCACCTCTTTTGACCTCGTACTGTAAAAGCAACTTGTTTATTAAAGCCCCCCGGTCCCAGAGCAGGGGAAACTCACCTAGGACTGTTAAATACAAGGTTAGGCAGCCTTTGACTTGATGTGCTACAGCTCAAGGTGCTCAAGCATCTTCTACCCCTCTGAGCGTCTCCCCAGCACCCCCCATGCAGCTCCAGCCCCAAACCTCCAGTGAAAAAAAGAACAAAAAAAGAGCAAAAAAAGCCATTTTCGCTGCTTTCTTTCCTATAAAATGGAACCCAAGCTCTGGGTCTTTGGCCTGAGCCCCACTGAGGAGTAAGTGCCATGGACAAGCCTTAGCAAGCAGCCTTCAAGCCCTTGGCAGCTGCCTTGGTGCTCCTCCTTGCTGCTCCATAGCCAGCAGCCCCAGGCTCTGCCCTGGCCCCCCACCATCTCCCTGCTCCTGGGGGCCTGAATGCTCCTTGCAGCTCCTCCAGTACCTCCAGCAGCAGAATTCCAGAGGCATCGCTTTTAGGATGAGGGAGGGATGGGAGGCACCGGCCCCCGTGTGCTGTGGCCACCCATGCAGCAGTGTGGAGATAAGCAGGGAGGTGTTGGCACCCCCATACCCACTGCAGCTGGTGCTCAGGGTAAAAGAGACAGGAGGCTCTGGGGACTCAAAGCAGACCCATGAGCATCCCTTGGTGGATTTGCCCTTATCTGGTCCAGCTATCGCATCCTGCATCCCGCATCCCTTCCACTCTGCCCATGGGACCCTCAGCTCAGCCCCCTCCAACGTGGGAACATAGTCCTGGGAAGTCAGGACCATCCCCACAAGTGCTGCTGTCTTTAGACCAAGAGCAAATCCCTCAGGCATCCGGTGCTGGATACTGGGCTCACCACCAAGTGCCAGCTCAATGCCTAAGACACCCATCCTGCTCCATTGTCGCCTCCTGCCTGAGGACAGCCCTTTCCCTGCATCCCCATCCCAGAGCATCCCCCTGACCTGAGGCTGTTGGGGACTTTACTTGGGCATCATCCACTGTGCCCCCCCTTTGCTAACCAGGGAGTCAGCACTGCTTGAACTCCTCCTGCTCTTGTGCAAGCAGCCCTGGCCCCTCTCCAGCGCTTGGCTTACCCAGGCGCCGGCTACTCCCAAGCTTTGCATGGGTGTTGGGCACCAACAAAGGCTCTCCAGAGGCAGAGATTCGCGCCCGGGGGTGCGGGCCCGCTCCCTTCCCAAAGGTGTTCACCGGCAAGTCACGGCACCTACGCCTGCATCAGGACAGCGGGAGCTCAGCCTGAGGATGCCGGGCTGCGGCCCGTGGGCTCCACCAGGATTAACAGCCCCATGTGAATGCCAAGCGGGTGCAGGATGGGATGGTCTCTCCAATGGGATGGTCGCTCCAATGGGATGGTCTCTCCAATGGGATGGTCTCTTATCCGTGATGCTGGAGCTGCCGTGTGCTGAAGCAGCCACTGAGCTCCCTGTAAAGCAAAGTGATGTCTACAACCCCTTGGTCTGCACCCACTTGTTGTCCAGCTCTTCCACCCAAGGGGATCTGTACAACTCTCCTGCTCTCCCCTGTGAGATGCAGCCTCAGAGCCAAGCAATGCATCTTCTTACCCCTTCAGCAGCAATAAGGGAGGCAATGGGCCAGGCAGAGCAGACCCAGAGGACTCACAGCTTAGCAGATGAGTATCAGCATCACTGATGCAGATGTCATGGTCTGAAGACACGAACAACATAGACCATGCAGAGCATCCTTTACTAGAGGAGCTTGACAAGAGGTGACAAAGCCCAGCACACCAGCATCCAGGTCCTGAGGTCTCCTGAGACCTGAGGACCAGAACTGTGACCAGCACCTTGTGTTCTGGCTCCCCTGGACCAGTCCCTGTCCCAGGCACCCTCAGCTCCCTGCGCACACCATGAAGGTTGGCAAAGCCAAAAAGAGCCGGGCTCTGCAGTCACTGGACGGGATTTTCCCAGCCCAACTCAGCAGGCACAAGCTTCAGAGAGAGCCCCACGGCCAACTACAGCTTCAGACAACAGCCAGCTATGCCCAAGCACCTCGGTTAATGCAAAGGCCGTGGCCACAGCTTGGATCTGCTTGGACAGGCATCGAGCTCCAATGCCTTCTTGCTGGGATAGTTGGTGTTATTGTCCCTTCTCCAGGAAGTACCTGTCCTCCCATTTGTATTGTGTACATAGATCTTGCTCATCCAGGGCTCGCCCAGGACCGAGCTCTGCTTTTGCACAGGGAAGCAGCCTTGGGACTGGGCTGGCTGCAGGTCCGAAGCTGTTCCCATCTCCATAGCAGTGCTTCCGTGTGGCATTGGGTCAAAGCCTGCCCGCTGAAGCAGACTGCTGCAGGGAACGGTGGGAATCATCTCAGGAATGCCTCTGGAATCATCCTCTGTAGTTAAACTCCTGCCTTTGAAGCTGGGACCTGACTTTTTGCCTCCTCCTCCTCAGGGCCAAGAGCCCCAATGGCACAATAAGGCTGATGAGCACCCTTGTGAGGCTGGGAGCTTTCTGCAGGTACAGAGACACAACAGTGCTGAGTGTGTTCAGAGAGGGCTGGGGATGAACCATGCTCACTCCAACCGGGATGAAGGCGCGGCTCCATGCTCTGCATCCCCATGGAATCAATCCCCTGCAGCAGTGCCTTGTACCAGCATCACCTCCTGCCACGGTGGGATCCTTTCTGGAGCCCCCATCACAACAGCACTGCAAGATTCCCAGAGCAGGACTGGAAATGCTGCTTCACCATCCAACACTTGATATCATCCATCTCTCGGATGCATGGACTAAAGGCCAATACATGGAGTAGCAATGACCACACGGGAGACCAGGAGGGATGCTTCACAGCATCTTCACCCAGAGGAAAGGCACAGGGGACTGGGGACACAGGGAATCACAGACTTCCTTTATGCAAATGCTCCAGGCCAAAGCCCTGCTGCTTAGACTGAGTCTTCTTATTTATTTCTGAGGCCACAAAGCAGGCAGAGGGGGGGTTCTCCTGTCAGGGGGGTCCACGATGCCCCAGCTCTTACCTTTCATCGCCATCACGATGGCTCCGAGGACCACGATGAGCTCCTGCATCATGTCGGTGTGGATCCGCAGCCCTCCTGCAGCAGAGCAAGGCACAGCGTGGAGAGGCACAGTCATTGCTGCCCGGTCCTCCAGCCCCAATAAAGCTGCCCGCGCTGGCAGGGATGTGCCTGTCGTTGTGCTGTGACATTTGGGGATGCAGTGGGAGTGTGGACGGGGAATGGCACCCCATAGACGTGGGGGGGGACAGACGGGAAGGGAAGGGGAGCCAAGGGATGGCAGGAGGGGAGGATGCAGCCCCATGTCCCCATGCAGTCAGGAGGATGCCCATGAGCCTCTTTGGATGCTCCAGCGAGCAAACCACATTCAGGATGCTGGTTTCATCCCACCCCTCCTCAGCAATATGGAACCAGTTAGGTTGGAAAAGACCTTTAAGATCATCAAGTCCAACCATTGTAGAGATTTCCCCTTCCTACACCCCTCAGCTCTCCCAATCCCACAGTTACTATTCCAGCTGATGCTTACTGGGGTCCCCCTTGGCCATCCAGCCAGCAGTATCCCTCCCTTTCCATCCCAAACTCTCTCTCCGGACCTGTTGCAAAGCCAGGAGCTGCTCCTGTAGCCACAGAGCAATTACTCAGCACATGAGCAAAAACATTAACAAGGAATGGAGCTGGAGGAAATGGGTCCAAAACTGAA